>DWNE01007275.1:0-12368 GCA_018249875.1 Cecropterus toxeus | reverse complement strand
AGACAGACAGACAAAAATTTTACTGATTGCATTTTTGGCATCAGTATCGATCCCTAATCACCCCCTGATAGTTATTTGGATATATATTTTATGTACAGAATTGACCCCTCTACAGATTTATTATAAGTATAGATGCTGATGCATGCTATCTGGTTGCTACAGAGGAGTACATTTGTAAGTTAGACCACGTTTCACAATTTCGTAAGGATGTCAAGTGCCTCCCAAATTCTAGTGTTTCTAGATTTTTTTTATTCCTATTTAATGCTTCATACTCCAACGTCTCCATCTTATCTGCGAGAACATTATTATCTCGCTCATCGGATTGCTTCTCATAGAACTCAAATGAATACTCTCCTTACCGCTACATAAAACCTCTTTCTAATCCAGCTACTTCACTTTCCTTGCAATCAGATTTTGGAATTCACTCGCGCTAAGTATTTCTTAAGGAAAAAAGAAAAGTGTCACTACTTGTCCTTAGCAAAATGGGTATTAAGATCATGTATATCTAAGTGTAAAACATATTATATATACTTAAGAGTATATTATATATTTACATGTCACAGCTTGTAATTTTGACGACCCGTGTGGTCGAGCGGTTACCATATCGATCTAATGCGCAGTGGGTCCCGGGTTCGATCCCCGGCCAGATAGGCATCTGAATGATGAATTTAGATTTCTGTTCTGGGTCTGGATGTTTTTGTGTTTGTTGTTTTTGTCTTTGCGTGTTCATGGCACCCACAACACAGGAGAAAATCCTAATGTGGGGCTATGAGTGTAGAAAGCGTCTTTTTACAGCTGAATATACGCACTATTGTCTTATATTAACCTATCACCAATTTTGGGTCTGCAGGAAGAGATTTCATTAGATATAAGTAGAACCTTTTGTAACGTTGATTATAAGCTCTGTTTATATTACTTTGTGCATAAATAAATAAAACGTACAAGTGGTTAAAATCGCCTCGACAGAGTACCTTTTGTTTAATGAAGAATTACCAAATTAAAATACATGGTTTGAAAGTAATAGAAGAAGCGATCAAGCATGGAATTTACCTAATGGTAAGTGCACTGGTCTATACCCGTGCACTAATTATCAGTGAAATTCCATATCTATTGGTGGTAAGCCCGTAGGCATCTATACAATTAACCTCTGAATAAGTGCTAACTACTTGTCACACAATTCAAACCAAATCACAACAGATTTGTTATTAGGAAAAAAAATTAAGGCGATGGTGCCTCTGAAATCGAAACACAAACGGGTGTACCAAAAAACAAAAAACATATTAGTTACTTATTCCTCGAAATTTATGACTATCAGATTTACTTTTCACTGATAAGATAAGATCGCTTAAAAATTTGGCAATATAAATTAGTGGGATACATAATATTGAATTATATCTTGCTAAGAACGAAAATGAAGTGGGCGTTGGTGATATTCGCGCTACTAGTTATAGAGTCAGTTATTGCTAATGGTGCTGAAGAATGTGACCAGGAAAAGTGTAGACTTCCTCTTTGCAGATGCTCCGGGACAGATATTCCTGGTGGATTGGACCCTAGGGATACACCGCAGGTTAGCTTCTAAACATTATTTTTTATTCTTATTAGAGACTTTAATAGTGTAATAGTGCCTAGTAAAGTTTAAATAAACGTTTTTCGTTTAGTTGCACTTTTAATTAATCTTACAGTTTCAACGAAATTTTAAACTCATATTATCGCGGTATTGATAGGTATCAATATGTAACGCTACTAATGATAAGCGGTTTTTATCTCTTATCAAGAGTTTCGCCGTGATCACGATCCGCGAAACTGAATCGCAAAAAAATGCACGTCGTGAGTTGCATATTAAAAAGGATTATATAATGTAATATTTATTTATATAAACGCTTGCGTCATATAAAATTGATTTGTACATACTAACACACGTACTTCAGTAAAATAATATATGTCAATAATTTTACAGCTAGTCGTTCTGACTTTTGACGGTGGTGTCAACGTGGTAAACATCAACAAATATCGAACTTTGTACGATCGCAAAAACAGGAATGGATGCCCAGCAGGCATAACCTTCTTCGTCAACCATGAGTACACAAACTATAGGCTAGTCAATGAATTGTACAATGCGGGCTTCGAAATCGGTCTCCGTTCCATCACCCATCAAACGCCCCAGTCTTACTGGGCTGAAGCAACTTACGAGACGATGATGCGCGAGTTTGCTGATCAGAAAATACAAATGGCGCACTTTGCGAACATTCCTATCAACGATATCCATGGTTTGTTAATCAAATTTTTAAACAAAATTTAAATAACAAAAATTAATTATAAAACACACAAACAAAGTAATATGTTGATTCCACATTTAAGTTAAGTTGTGTTCGCCCAGTCGGCGAAGTTTGATCATCAAAGTAATAAAATTTGTCACTTTTTTCCACTTTTTTTTCTGATAGAAGTAGCAAACGAGCACGCAGTCCACGTGATGGTAAGTGGTCACTGCCGCCAATGGACACCTGTAAGCAACTTCAAATAGAACATGGGTTCTATATTAGGTCAATCACAGATGCGTTGCTTCTCCCGAGGATTACGATGGTAACCTCATATAAAAGTGTGCCGGCAACCACACCCTTCCATCGAAACGCAAAAAATGCTTCACGCTAGAAATAGGTGTGGCGGTGGCACTTCCCCGGTCGAACTATTCTGGTACTACCACCTCCAACTGATAGCTAAAATTGATTAACAAACAAAAGAGTGCTGAACGGATGTCTTTACATTTTTTTTCTTTTTTTTTTCTTTTAAGGTGTTCGCATGCCATTCCTTCAGATGGCTGGTAACGCTAGCTTCCAAATGATGAACTCCGCTCTTCTAACTTATGACTCCAGCTGGCCTACAGCCCAATTCGTCAATCCTGGTCTCTGGCCTTACACTCTGGACTACGCCTCAACTCAAGACTGCATGATGCCTCCATGCCCGACGGCATCCATACCTGGCCCATGGGTGCTTCCTTTGGTCACATGGATTGATTTGAATGGCTTCCCTTGTACTTTCGTGGATGCTTGCATCTTCAGGTAACTTACATGTTTGATAAACTCGATTAAAATTTAATTATACTCTATTAACTATTCGTAAATACTCATTGCTATGATTTGTAGACCTGCCGATAATGATGAAGACGGCTGGTTCCGTTTCATCATGACTAACTTTGAGAGGCATTACCACGGTAACCGTGCTCCATTTGGCTTCTACGTCCAGGAATGGTTCATCTCCTCGAATCCAGCTGTCAACAGAGCTTTCCGCAGGTTTTTGGACTTGCTCAACAACCTTCATGATGTTTTCATGGTTAGTTTTAATCTGTTCAACCATGTACTGTCCATCTTCCGTTTTAATATTTATAAACGACATAAAAGCTAGTACTAGGTAATATTAGGACCACAGCTGTGTTTTATATGCATACTTTAGCGGCCATAATATGACTAGAAGAATGAGAAGGTAAGACTTGTTGTTCTAAGTTTGTTCTAATGACCATTCAGAATTTTGGCCAAATTACACTTAATACATCCATTTTTTCACATCAGCACTGAAATGATATATTGGAACCCCCTTTTTTCATGAGAAGGTCGCGTAACAGAATGTCCAACCCTCAAACTTTCATTTTGCGCCCCTTGTTAATGGTTTCCGAAGCAGGTGCCCTGGTTTGCAAAATCCAGGGCTACATTATGAACTACTATATAATAACAATTCGAACTTTCCAAAACAAGACTCAATGAGATCATTCAGACAACTAGTACACGCCATGTTGTATAAGGCTTTTTCATTACTTTTATTCTAAGGATCGATTGATCATGATCGTAACCTACGATATGAACTAAAATTTCTGTTGAAAGTGACCATGGAAATTGTTGCGAAGGTTACAAAAACATTACATTTACAGGTAAATGGAAAAGAAGTAATTGACTATGTACGCAACCCAGTGACGGTTGACGAATACGCGAGGAGGCCTTGCAGGACCAGAGCTCTAGCTCCTTGTAGAATGTGGAGCTGCGGTCCGTTGAGTGCAAGTCATACTCTTGTAAGTAATTATTTATTGTTATTAAGTATAAGTATCGTACGAGCATGCATTCTACCTGGCAGTAACTGCACACTGCCTCCCGCAGACATCTGTAATCAACTTCCTCCTGAGGTATTCTCGGAGCGCTATGACATGGGGTTCTTCAACAAAGATGTGAAAACAGCTCTCTTTCAAAGCCGGCGATGCACTGGCGACGTCGGTGTTGAAAATGTCCATAGGCGACGGTGACTACTTTCCATCAGGTAGCCCGTATGCCTATCGTAAGGTTTAAGTTTAAAAAAAAACCGATATGACAGAGTTTGGCCGCAGATGCGTTGCTTCTGAGGACCGAGTTGGAACGCCTCGGGTAAGTGTGTCTTGCTTACCACACCGTTTAGATCTAATAAACAGCAGTGCTTAACTCTGCTATTATTATGCAGAAATAATTGTGATGGTGGTACCTTCGGAGTAAAAACTCAAAGGGTTCGAACACCTTAAAATTCTGTATTCTTTTACAATATCTAATATCATTCCGGTTTTTTCTATTATTTCCAATTTCCGTTAAAACTCCATTACTTCTCAACTTCACTGCGAGCAATATACATAACACACCATGTATGTGGACAGAAGTGATTTTTCTCATATAGATATGTGTAACCAAATCAAAATAGGACAGAGCGAAAGAAAACTAAATCGTAGCGCAACACAAGACGCCACGTTAAGACAGAAATTTATTATATCTGTGTGATAAAAAAAGTAACACACAGGCACAAAATTAAGACGTTGATCATACTAAGCTGCAAGTCTCCTTATATAAAAGTTTTAACAACGCTTACTTTGAAAAACATAACAAACTTCATGTCTGTTGTCTTAATTTTTTTTGCCTTTTAGATACACTACTGGATGGAAGTGTGCACGTCGTGCCCTAGAGTTTATCCTTGGCTCGGAAACCCTCTTGGTAGATAACTCGTTAATAATTTATCGTTAATCATTTAGAAAGTTTGTATTTTTATGAATAAAATACTTCGTAAAAATTTTAGTTTTCTATATTTTCAGCGACTGCTAATTTGTAAGTTAAATATAAATTACCTAACAAACGTTCATCGTAAGTAGATTAACAACTCACAAAGGATCCATCACGTCCTTTACAACATTTCCCTTTACCAGTTTTTCTGTTCCATTATAATAATAAGAAAAATAACAACCAAAGACAAATAAAAAACCAATTCATAATTTTCTAAAACATTTATTTTACGCAATTTACATCGAGTAGTGACTATTCCATATCCAAAATTGATTACACTAAAAGTCTTTGCCTCGACTCTTCTTACAAGTAAGTAAATGTTATGAGATTTTATTAATCCAAAATCAGAATAAGCAATGACTTGATGGTTTTTAGCGACGGCTTCATCAAATTTTGTTTCGTTATCTATTCTAATATTATAAAGGAGTAGTGTTTGTTTGGTTAAACGCGCTATTCTCAAGAAGTACTGGATAGAATTGATTTTTTTGTGTTAAATAGTACATTTATTGAGGAAGACTATAGGCTATATAACACATATGTTTGTTTGTTCTTTCTTATGTAGTAGCGGGTGAAACCACGTGGCGCAGCTAGTTTTTTATAAATTTCTTGAATCTGGATATTCCACAAGAAACAAAAGTTGAAACAATGCAGGAAAGATAACGTAAAACGTAAATGTTCAAGGTTATAGGAATAGCTAGGGATAATGAAAGAAAAACAGAAGTAAGAAAAGTTATTTTTGTACAATTAAGAGTAAGAAAAATAACTCCAAATAGAGAAAGTGATAAATAAATGTGGAAATAATTTAAAATAAAAGGTTGCAGAATATGTCTGAGTAAGAAGGAAGTCACGAAATGACGAAATTAGCAAATCCTACATAATTATGTATATTACCTTCTTGTATTTAACATTAATTGTTCGATGAGAGTATGAAAGGAATAAGATTATAGAGTACTTTAAATATAACACATTTAGTTTTTTACTAGTATGTTTATTTATTTCAAATCCTATCAATATTTCAATAATAATTAAAAATTTTAACATCCTAAATTAATTTTAGATGTCATCGCTTACCGCTTCATCTTTTTGGGAAAAAAAACGTCTTGTCTTATTCAATTATCCCATAATTCAAGTTTGAATGTTTGTTATTTAATTTGAAAAAAGAACTAAACAAAATTTTAGCACAAGTATACCATACCCGTACTTCACCTATACATTGAAAGAAAAGTAGGCAAATAGATCATGTATGTAATATTAATTATGAGGAAATAAGTAAACAATTGTCTCCTTACTTAATTTAACATTTGGTATGGACTTTTTCAAATTGAAAGGAAATAGTCTCTTAAAACTAAGCTTTAATTACAAGTTATCAAATTTGGAAAATTTTACAATATCCATAAAGTATTTGACACATTAAAGAGAAATGGCAAGTCTAAGTAGATCTAGGTATACCGTAAATACCTTATAAGATCAAGGACAAATAACTATGGATTATTTACAAATGAAAACAGCCACAGTACAATAGTTTAAAATTTCATACACATCGAAGAACTACAAATTTTAGTTGGGTATGACATCGCTAAAGTTATAAAGCTATCACAATCTAATACAATAAGTTACTAACTTAATATTTATTTACAAAGATCTAATTGTAATATAACTATAACACTAAGAATTCAAACATGATGCCATTAATAACAATGTAGCAATGCCTGAACCTTTCCATCTGAGGTAGAACGCAAAAATAAATTACTTCTAATAAGTACATATAGTTCTAACATTATTTACAGTTGATGGTAAAAGTACAATAGAAACTAAAATAGATTCTGTTAGAGCCCTTCCGAATCTTAAAAATAATTCTGGTCTAATAACTAAGGTAAGTTAGCCGCCTATACGTACATTAACAAAATACTTATTTACAACTTTGTACATGGTAAAACGTAAAATAAAATAAGTTAATATAATACTGTAAATAATTTTAAAGCTTATCATCAGAAAATTCATATATAAATACTATTAAGACTCTAATTAATTAAAATAAATCAGTCCGTTAATATTGTTTTAAGTTTGAAGAACATTTTGACAAGAACACAACAAATCTTGAAGAAACTTAAGTATATTCTACAACAACACATATATCTAGTAGAGGACGTAGTATCAATGATAGTAAAAAATCTTTAAGAGATTTCATAAAAGCGTTACATACTAAATTCACTTAACGTGAATTATACTTTTCAACAATTAGGTCAATCCTAGAAGAATTCATTACTTTTATTTTAAATGCTCTTTCTATATTTATTTACGTTTAGATTAAAATTTACTTGTATCATGCAAGTCCAAAAATTATTTTAAGCATATTGTTAATAGATACTGGCAAGAGTATAAAATCAAAACTTTCTCAGTCCTAATGATCTCTCAATAACTTAAGCGTTAGTGTTAAAATAAATCAAAAATCTTTAACTATAATGGCAGTAAGAGTTATTAGGATTGATTGAACATCAATATGTTATGAGACTCAATTATGATGTAAAATATGACTATAAGCAATATCAACTTTCAAATTGCAATTTCATCAGTTTAAGTGTAGTTAATTGCAAACGTGATGGTCTTTTTTGTACCGGCAAATCTCGCAATGAACCCTACAGCACCATACAAAGCGGCATCTACATTTCTCTTCGTGATCACGAACACGGGTTTGATAGCCTCTTCCACAGCATAGAAGGCGACAACCATCCAGACCAGCAGATGTACGGTTGCAGGTGCGACCTCTAGTACCAAGGATTCCAAGCCTGGGAAAATAATGACATTCTTATTATGCTTAGAGAATTGAAGCAAATTGCTGTGAACTACGGAATTGAAATGAAATGTCTTTATTTTGTATAGGCCTACTTACAAATAGTCATTTACAGTATTTTTTCTTACACTACCATGGATCGCAAGATGACTTTAACTAAGAAGATCCGGTAAGAAACTCAGCGGGTTTGTCTTTTTTCTTTATATTACTTTGTATTTTTTTAACCATCTTGTTTAATCGAAATTGAAACTGAATTTATTTTAACAGTCATTGTTAGCGAATTCATAGTTCTCTGAGGAAACTTACAGTTTATGGTTATACGCATTTTACAAAAAGTACTAGATACTTAAAAAATGTTTAAGTTTTAGACGATAAACAAATATTTGTAATGCACTAGTTGAAGAACCAGTTTTTCGCTACGTGACAAAAAATGGTTTTACTCGTTAACCGTTGGAGGTCCATGAAAATGAAAAGGACTTTCGAATAGAAAACTAAATGTAAATGTAAACGTCAAATCAAAAGTAGCTTAAAGACTGACCAGTTCAATAAGCTACATCCATGGAAAATTTAATGTAAATCAGAGCATTGGTTTTTGCGTGTTTGAGAAACACAGAGACATGCGGACGCACTATCTCCTTTTTATATATTAGTAAGGATAAGGATAAAACTATTAATATAATAGGTTTAATTAATTAGTGTGTTTTAATTTTTTCTATCTCTTCTCTCTCTCCTATCTATGTACCTACTTTTGTTGTCATATTAGTGTTAGCAAAAAATGTATGTCGGCAAGTTTTGACATAGTTATATTTTAAATGTACTTTATTAGTAATTAAATGCATTTCACGATAATTAGTGATAAGAACAATGGGATTGATTAATTGTAGCATTGTCACAATGGCAATCAGGCTTTGAACTACTACGTTTAATAACCTAATTGATATGATGTATAAAAATGTCAAAGATAAGATTTCGCTGTTTTTAATGTGCCGCATGAATCACAATCAATCACTGATTATAATAATAATCTGATGTTTGTGTTTTCCAATTTAGATAAAATGCAAATCAGGGGAGCCGTCGTCAAAATATTTTCTGCGCTGAATTATACCTACTTTCAATGAATACAATAATAAAAAAATATATTAAAAGAATATGATGAGTTGTGATCGCCTAATGTAGGAAATTGGCCTCTCAATCGAGGGTCCGAGGTTCGAATCCCAAGTACGCACCACTGATTTTTCTAAAATTATAAGCGTATTAGAAATTAGTTATCATGCTTTACGGCGAAGGAAAGCATCGTGAGGAAACCTGCACTCCCGAGAGCCCCATGACACTGGCAGTGAAGTTAGCAGAATCAAATGAAACCTATCTGAGAATTAGTTGCTAATGATTTCAATTTGTTGCTGCAGCCAGATGCACGGACAGACAGACGGTCAGCTGAAAACGGTCAGCGGAGTCTGAGTA
Organism: Cecropterus toxeus; assembly: GCA_018249875.1. Classification (NCBI taxonomy): domain Eukaryota; kingdom Metazoa; phylum Arthropoda; class Insecta; order Lepidoptera; family Hesperiidae; genus Cecropterus; species Cecropterus toxeus. Next base: position 3,056 of record DWNE01007275.1, on the reverse strand, counting down.
ATAAGGTCCCGTTTTAACCTTTTGGGTACCGAACCTAAAAGAAACTATGTACAAATAAAGACATTACATTTATTGTAAGCAACTTACTCTTCATTTGGTTCACAGTAATCCGGCGAGTCTTCCAAATAAACTAAATCAGTTTTGTTTGGCTTCTTCATATCAGGATGTAACGGGCGCAGCTTTCTTATATTTTTGCCTCTTTTCCTTTCGACGACCTGAAAGATTTTGCAACACTTACATAAGTGTCCAATAATCGTTGATACTAAACTTGCAATCTTCACTTTAACGTCAAATTACTATTTCGAGTGCAACAAAAGACACACACAAAAGACTTTATATAAACGATGGTAGAATTCTTCGTGGTTTGACTCCGGAAGCACCACCGCCACACCCATTTCTGCCTAATAACAGTGTCTTGCATTGTTATGATCTGGTCTAAAGGGTGTGGTGAGATATTCCAAGGCGAGAGGCGTTCGAACTTAGTCCTCAAGGGTAGCAACGCATCTGTGGCTAACTTCAGGTAAGATCTTAGCCAAGGTTGATTATAGATGTCCATGGGCGGCAGTAGTCACTTACCATCAGGTGGTTTGCATACTCGTTTGCTATTTCAATATTATAAAAATAATGGTAGAAGACGTCAGATTTTGCACAATAGAATCACTGTAATGTCGGTTTTGAATAGCACCGCTAACTCTCTTTCTATGGATGTCGCAGAAGAGAATTAAGGGGCAAAACCCTGGAGATGGGTTCCGCGTCTCCCTGACATCAACACGCACGCAATGCGCAGTGACTAGGGCAAAAAATGCAAAAATGCCCTTTAGGAGAGTTCTGGATCTAGAAGTGGACCTTAAAGAGTTGATGGATGGAACTCTAAACTACTGATAAATAATAAAATAATATGATAATTATCCGTATGTTCGTGATACCTCCAAATTGTACTACTAAATAAGTTCTAGCATTTGATCTTCTTTCGTTGTTTTTGTTCTTTTTTCTTTTTCTTATTTACTCTTTCTAAGACTGTATTCTGTAACGCTTTTATCTAGTAGTATTTTTTTAGCTGAACGTAATCATAGTTAACGAACCTTAACATGCGAAGCGCCTTCATATCTGGTAGTGAGGGCATCTCCAACGACCCTCAGCTGTGGCAGCCTGCGCCAACACACCCGGACCGAACAGGACCCGGACATCCCGTGACATTTGCACACACGTTGCATCCTACCTCGAACAGCCTGGAATATGGAATGTTTATACTTATTTTAACTGATGAAAGTATTATGAAAAAAGTGATTGGTCTGATAGGATATACAAATTTGAACTATATATCCATGGGTTAATCCAAAAATATTGTTTACATTGTGGCGATCTTCCGTTACACATCAAGAGATTACGCAACCATATTCAGAATCACGCTATCGGATTTTCTCAACATCCTGCATATTCCGCTGCCTGCATATTCTGCAAGTTCCGAACAGAGACTGTTGGAGCACGGCCGCTCCCCAGGCATGATCGCATAACTTTTAAGATTAGGGTCTCCGGGAACGTGATAGGTTTATTATATTAATATAATTATATTTTTTAAGGTAAACAATCTGATCTATACCCTCCGTCCAGCCTCATTATTGTGCAGATTCATCAGTCCTTCATCTGTGTTCTTGTCTTCTTTGGCATCTACGAAGTCTCGGCTGAACATTTCACCGTATCTTATATCCTGAAAATGTATTTAAAATTGAATTACTAAAACCGAAAAATATTATACAGGAATTATATTAGGTATAAATAATATTTATATGACGTACTCATAAACTGTTTTGTTACGTTCGATTGAATTATAGTTATTACTATATTATACTATAGGCATAGTAATAGTTATTAAAATTGACTAGCTGTATCGACTAGCGTTATTTTTACCATGTCATCATGCGTCCGATTGTCACGTAAAGTACAATAAGAAAAAGACTGACATAAGAACATAAGAAAAACACTGATAAAACTTCTTTTGTTAAATCAATATCAACTTTAAACAAAACCGTAGTCTAACTCAACCTAACCTAACCTACCTCAGAACAGCCGCCCCATTGCCAATGTCGCGGTGTCCGCTTCCTCACACGCGCGTCACAAGAACACTCGTTGAGTTCCCCGCGGCTGCACGCGCGAGCGACCGCGTGCGCCAACGCCGCGGCTGATAGAGCGTGCACGAACGCGGCCTCGCGAGACTCTGGAATGTGATAGAGTTTCTTGTATAGAATGTATGTGAAAGATAAAAAATAGGCACTTTTAAGAACTGACGACAGATGTTAATAATTTAAAAATAATAAAATATATCCATTTTTTTTTAAATAAATTTATTTTATTTTTATATTTAAGTTATTGACATAGCTGGCTGGATAGGCTGATAGGCTGGTTTATTGTAGTAACGACAATATGTGGTGAATACGTATAATAATGGACGACGACACAAACTAAATAATTAGAATTAAAAATATAAAATTAACTAAAATAGCTTTGAAAATAATACAATTATAGGATTACAATGATGCTAGAATGAAACAGAAATGTGTGCATAAAGTTATTCATGAAATATTCCACAGACATAGGTAGATAACGCAAGCTTACTATATTTCAGCATATTAAAGACGCTAACCTGTGAGTGTCCCCTGCCAAAAATCGAATAAAGAGTCACTTTTAAAAAAACACTAACGTTTTAGAACCCTAACCCAAAGACTTGGTATTGTGCAATATATATATATATATATATAATGTATACATTATATGATGTATACATTTTCCTGACCATGTTCCAGAAAAACATTAATTAGGCAGCCCAATTTAGTCCAACAATCTTTATAATCATTATCCTATATCCTATCGAAAATAGGGTTTTTAATTACTACTTATTATTTTATTGACTCCATGCCCGACTTAAAACACAAAAAATAATAAAAATGTATGTGGTAGAACCAACGTAGTTCCACCGGAGCAGTACAACGCCACACATTTTTCTAGCGTGAAGTAATTCTGACGTTTCGGTGGAAGGGTGTGGTTGCCGGCTCGCTTAT
>DWNE01007274.1:0-12368 GCA_018249875.1 Cecropterus toxeus | reverse complement strand
GGTTTGTCAGCGGATTAAACTTTTGTACATTTATTCTTTGTTTATAAGAATAAATAACATTATATAGTCTTTTGCACCTTAAAAAAAATAATAAATTATAAATTGAAATTATTACTATTATAAGATCTTGCAAAAGAGCGCCATCTTATTAGGCACGACAAAAAATAATAGAAACAGAGACATCTATTGATGAGGGTACAAAGTTTTTTTGGAACATCTATCTCTAGTAAATGTATTTATCTATGCAGTGTTCGGAACCGTACGGTAATTTTACATTGTCTATTTTGGGGAGACCTTGTTCATAATATAATTATTGAGAGATGATCTTTTTTTTGCTCTGAGAACACTTGATTTTGGGCGCGAAATACTTTAAGACGACGTTTTTTTTGGTCGCCAAATGAGAAGACCGTGAACAGTTTTGTACTTAACGAAGCGAAAAAAAAAACGTCGTCAAAAAGTTGGAGACACCAATATAGGGTTGTTATGGTACTTGTACGATAATTTGATACAAAATACGATAATTTTGACGCCTGACATACGATAATTCCCTGGCCACAGGTTGGGAACAGTGGTAGGAACTCAAATTTGGTATAATTATGCGAAATAAGACATCAGAATTCATAAGTCAGATTTGAAAAAAAACATAACTAATAACACCATTATACTGAGAAATATCTATCTATTTATATTCTTATCATTAATAAGCTTCACTTCTATATGGTAAGTGAATTGAACACACACTTTCGTCAACCACAGCTAATAAAATCCGCTCAAAAACAAAGCGATACATCTGTATTATTTGATATTGTATATGTATTATTTGAAATGTATTATTTTCTGGGCAGCTTCAGGCTTTTATCAGACGATTGAGCGATAGTTAATATCTGAAATATAGTACGTAAATACACGATAAAAGACTGACTACCTAAAGGGCAAGAGTATATATATGTATGCGACGTATCAGCAGATTAAAAAACAATGAGTTTTATTTTCGGTCCACCTTTAGTCCTTTAATATAGTTTTTAAGTTATGCGAATACTTTAATATTACAATTATTGCATGTAATTAAATATATAAATAATAAAACATGTCACGTTACAATTATTTATCAGTGAAAATATATATAGCGCAGACATCTCTACGTCTGTCCCACAAAAGTAGGTTTCAAAGGTGCAGGATGTGAAGTCTACCAATCCGCAGGACAGCGCGCTGGAGTATTGAGTAAACCAGGCGTCAGCAACCTTACAATTTACAAAATTTCTAAGCTTTTAAAGAGCCAAATTTTCTTTCTTGCCAACAATTAATAGCTTATTTATTACTTTACCATTGCGTATGGAATTAAAGAGCCGTAGCTTCATATCCAAAGAGACGCAGGTAACAGACGCCTGGCCTAAGCCCTTTTTTGGTGTGAGCAGTGCAGTTACATAGTGGGTAGTATGTCTCACTCTTACTGATGACAAAACAACTTATAGTGGGGGTACGCTCTACGCACGATCTGACTGCACTGGTTGTGAGTGTATTAAGACTTGTATAGAACTATAGAGTATGCTGCAAAGCGACTATATCTATATGTTATTGAGCTTGTTTATATAAATGTTTATCTTAATTTAATGTTATTGCGCCTGTTTTAACAATCGTAGTTAAGAAGTAAACTCCAGTAGTGCGTCGGAGCTGACACACTCATTTTATTTTTTATTTTGAGAGCCGTCTTTGCGTACGTAGGTGAAACTGCGTGGCACAGCTAGTGCAGAATAGGGTTTCTCTCAAATTTGTGTACTCGTACCACTTGGGGCACGTTGTTATTTGTAGGGGAAACCCGAAAAGATATATGTGTTAGCAGCAGCTTAGCTAAATAGCCGTACGTTTGAAAACTAACTGAAAGATTAAGTTACACTGCACTTTGCACTATTGTTTGATTACGACAAACACAATATTTCTCTGTATACACGTTGGATCGCTCTAATCAAATGTTTTTATTTGTTGTCATTTGCTATAGATCTAATTTCTATGCAGAACTTGTAGTTCGCAAATTTCGAGTTATAATTGCGGAGATAAGTAATTTTTTTTTTTTTTATTTCACATACATATAACAAACTTATATAAAATCGTGCAAATTTCGGACCTTGCAAACCTCGCAGGATTTATATGTGTCCGAAGAGTTTAGTAATTAGAGATTTAGTAATTCGAATTAAAGAATTATCTATCCGTCTTAAAAATGTTGATTTCATCGAATCTATCACCCGAAAGCGAATTCGCTATAAGCGCCTTTATATACGGTTAGCAATATATGGACTGATATGACAATATCTGACTTGACGACCAAAAAAAAAAAAGGACAATATCTAACTTGACGACCAAAAAAAAAACGACAATATCAAACTTGACAACCAAAAAAAAAAGTTTTGGCGTCCCCCAAATCTTCGTGAGAAATAGTCGGTCCTTCGGGGCCCTGGGCACTGGCCCCGTGCCCTTATGATAAAGACGGTATTGTCACCACCACACCTATTTGTCCAATAACAAGCAGTCTGCTGTCTCTCTGTCTGCTTATAGTCTGAAGGGGCTGGTAAGGGAGACATACTTATCCGAGGCGGTCCAAGTCTTCAGGAATAGCAACTCATCTGCGGCTAATCCCAGTTATGTCAGTCTGTGATTACAGGTAAATGAGGCGAGTACCAATTACCAATCAGATGGACTGCATGCTCATTTGTTTCTTTAATATTATAAAATCGGCCAAATGCGAGCTGGAATCGCGCACGAAGGGTTCCGTTTATACAAAAAAAAGCAAAAAAAACTGTTGCATGGAAGCACTGTTTTTATGTCTGTATTTGTATTGTATAGTGGCAAAAGAAACACACCTGTAAATATTTCAACTATATAGCCATCACAGTTCGTGTGGTACAGCTTGGTGACAGACAGACAGCGGAGTCTTGGTAATAGTGTTCCGTTTTTGTCCCTTGGGTACGGAACCGCAAAAAAGATACACAACAGGTATTTGGGGAAAAAACAGGTAAATCAAAATAAACGAGCAATTCACTTATATCGAGTGTATTTCTGGATAAATTGGTTACAAAATACTTATCCGACCGGCCGCGTGAGCACGGCCGGGGTACAAGCTATTGCAACGTAGCAAGTTGAATCTCAAATCAAACTATGCGTATAAAACGTACGTTATTAAATCTAAATAGTACAAAAGCCGACCGGCGCTCGCTTTCCTGTATCTCATAAAAAAAATCACGCGTTTATGTATTAATTTAGTTTGAGCTTAACTTACTCTTTAGTTATTTTATAGGAAAAATATATATAATAATTAGTATAATTTAAATTATTACATAAAGATCCCTTAACGCTATAGTGTCGCAGGCCTCCACATCACGGTACGTTCTATCCAAGAGCGTAGCCGTTCCGTCGTCGACTGCATTAGAGAAAGCTTAAGGAGACAAAATGATAATATAAAAAGAACCCATGCGAATCTGTGTGCGCCGCGCCGTACGCTATTTACACCCACACTGACAAACTATTAACACCGTTGTGTATACAATTTGATCGATTTTAATACTTAATCTTTGAGCGTATGAGAGCGTCCATTCATTACGTGAGTTACTGAGGGTCTAATCTCATCAAATCTAAGGAGGTACTTGACTGAACATCATATTTTTCTACGTATAAAATTGCGCGAATTAAAACAGTTTTAGGGGGTAGACGTGCGCGAAACAGTGCCTTTCATAGCAATGTTACATACATTATGTCTCAAAACATGACACGATAATAGAGTACGCTAGCGCATCTAATCAAATGCGGTGCACGAGTTCAATGTAATGTTCGGTGTAATAGCCGCACACTGTAATGTTTTACTGTCATGAGTAAAGCTTATTCTGGTCGAGCCATTTTGTATGATCGGGTAACATTACGCGTCATGTATCTATGACATAACACATGTCTGTTAGGGGGTGGTTAGGGGTTTTATCGTATCACGTAATAAATGGACGTCCGCTATGTATATTTGTGAGTGAATGAGACAGCTCGGCGCACAGTCGGTCGTGGCGTGGGGGTTAAATGCTGTTTACTGGCGGTCTGTAGCGCGAAGTTTCTCCTCAACAGCCTCCTGGGAAGCCTCCGAGAGGTCGGTCGCCTGGATGTATTTCTGTACGCCCACGAGCGACTTCTTCAACGCGTCGAAGGAGCTGTGAATAAATAAAGTTTCGTAAATACGATGTAAAATTATAAAATAAAAAAGTTGCAGTCACGGGTTGCTTGGCTGATGTAAAACACCTTGTTCATACAAGTTATATGCTTAAAAGACAAGATTGCAACAGAAACTAAATATGTAGCATAATGAAAATAATCTACAAACAGTAGAACCTCCTCGATCAAACTACACTGGTTCTATATTTAGAGGTGGTAGAACCAATGTAGTTCGACCGGGGAAGTACCACCGCTACACCTATTTCTAGACTGAAGCAGTTCTAGCATTTCAGTGGAAGGGTGTGGTTGCAAGCTCACGGCTCACGGCACTTATATATGAGACGATCATCTCAGTCTTCGGAAGTGGCATAGCATCTATGATCGACTTCAGATGGAGCTCCTGTTCTATATGAAGTTGCTTACAGATGTCCATGGGCGGCAGTAACCACTTACCATCAGGTGGACTGCATGTTCGTTTGCTACTTTAAACTGATAAAAAAAAAAACCTGGTGAATTATCAAAACATACATTCCACATTAGGTCACTTTATTTTCACCGTACGATAAACTACAATCATCACTATAATATTTGCTGTAGGCGTAAGTCAAATATCGTCATTCAATCAATGCATCAGCAAATCAACATTTGTAGTTGATTACACATCGATAATTTAGTCAATGTTGGCAATAGGGTCAAGATCAATAAAACTAGATCTATTTCTGACTAACGTTGGCTAATAGACGTGACTTCATGGGAATGAACTTCAATCCGTATATATAATGAGAATGGTACGTCCGCGTGGTTGTAAATCCAATATATCTATCTTATATATAAAATTCTCGTGTCACAATGTTCGTTCCCGTACTCCTCTGAAACGGGTTGACCGATTCTCATGAAATTTTGCGAGCATATTGAGTAGGTCTGAGAAACGGCCAACATTTATTTTTCATACCCCTTAGTGATAAGGGTTGTCCACGGCACACGGCAGAAATGAAACTTAATAATGATGAATAATATTTCTAAGCTTAACGGTATTAAGACTTATGATTTTTCAAAAATCGACTTCGATTTTTTTTTAAACACGCCTTCTACACTCATAGCCCCACAGTAGGATTTTCTCCTGTGTCGTAGGTGCCATGGACACACAAACACGAATACACAAACACCCAGACCCAGAACAGAAACCTAAACTCATCATTCATATTGCTGTCTGGCCGGGAATTGAACCCGGGACCCTTTGCTCGTCAGACCGGTATGGTGACCGCTCGACCACGCGGGTCGTCAAATAATCATACAATACAACGCATACGACAATTAACGGTTTATGTGCTTGTTACCCGAATGTTATTTCGGTCTGAGCACAGCGGTTTCACTAGAGTTTCAGAAATGTAACAAAAAAATTATGGTGTACTTTTAGGAAACAAAAGTTACATGTTATTTTACATTTATTACAATAAACATATTTAAGAGTCGTTTTGGTTATATGCTATCAAACGCACAGACAAACAGATAATAGCTGAAATGAAATGTCTTTATTTTGTATAGGCCTACGGGGGCACCTACAAATTGTCATTTACAGTATTTTTTCTTACACTACCACAGGATCGGAGCTCTCAAAATTATGGTTTGTATAATGACTTATTGTCAGTATTCTAAACTATATTATATGTATTATCCATATTTAAAAAGTGTATTTTAAAGGTCCTAATGAATTGAATCACAATATAAAAATTACAAGTTTTAAATGTTTATTGTTCTCAATTTTTTATTCCAGTCAAATAAGATCTGAAATCAAAATTTGACAACAACAAACACATGACACAAAACCTTTACATTTCGTTTTTGTAAGTTGAGTGACAATATATTTTTTTCAGACCTTATTTGACTGGAGCATTTTGTATGCACAGTTTTGTATGTACAAAATCCCATCTTACCTAGAGTACAACATCTTCTTCTTGACCTTAGCGGTGTCGGGGCACCACGACATGAGGAAAAGCTTCTGTTTCTTGCTCGCCTCCGACGTGCCTTGGCACTGGTGCGTGTACTCAAAATCGAAGAGGCCATATCTGAAAACGATATGATACATTCGTGAAGAGTCGTAACAAACAAACATCGAGACCTTCCGATGGTAATTGGTATTATATATTCGTCAAAGAACATGACCAACACGTGTATGGCGCTCTGCTTATACATGTTAATTTGTGAATTTAATTTTTTTGAGTTTAGAGTATTTCAGTAACAATAATAATATGATTTGAAAGTCCAGGAAGTAATTTGTAGATATAATAATTATATTATATCAGCGACATTGTTACGTTTAGTATTTGCTAATAAATAAAAATAAGAAAAGTGGAAAGTACAATAATTGTCAATGTGCTGTGCTATATAGTATATACTATTACAAATGTTTGTGAATATGATTTCATGATTAAATATTACAATTTTGTCAGTAGAACCAATATAGTTCGACCGGGTAAGTACCACCGCCACACCTATTTCCATTCTAGCGTGAAGCAGTTCTTGCGTTTCGTTGGAAGGGTGTGGTTGCCGGCTCACTTGTATATGAGGCGACTATCTTAGTCCTAGTAGCAACGCATCAGTGATCGACTTCAGATAGAACCAGTTCTATACGATGTTGCTTCCAGATGTCCATGGCCGGCAGTAATCACTTACTGACATAGGCTATATAATTAAAAAAAATGGCGCCTGGAAATAGAGGAGGGGGGGGAGGTGATTTTATTTAGTATTACGCCAATATGGGTATTGAATGAAAGCTAGTAAATAGACCAATCTAAATATATATATATAATGACACTTTTACTTGGCTATATTGACAAAAACTCATATAAGCGTTAAATTAAATATAATACATGATTATGAGCAAAAAATATTTTTATGGAGACATGTCTTTTGTTTTAATGTTTTTAAAGATGTTACGAGTTCTAAAATGATGTGCGTATTAGAATTTAACTACCAATGCTTTACGGTGAAGGAAACAACGTGAGGAAACCAGCACATCTGAGAGTTCTCTAAAGAGTTCTCAATGTACCAATTCGCACTTGGCCAGCGCGGTGGCCTATGGCCTAAACCATCTCATTCTGAGAGGAGACCCGTGCCCAGCAGTGGGACAATAATGGGTTGACGACATTGTCACTTTAATCATATACAAAACAAGTTGTATTATTCACCTGCACTCCCCGGTGCCGCCCTTCTGCAGGTCCTCGAGGAACTGGTCGTATTCAGCGTTCCTCTCGCCGACGGTCTCCACGTCGATCTGTTTCTCGTCCCTGATGTAGAACACCACGTAACGATGTTTCTTGTCCTTTTTGATCTCCTCGTAAGTTGTTTTGCATGCGTCCGATACTGTCACTCCTGACGCCTGGAACAAGATAAATTCCACATTAGTTTCCAAATTTCAGCGAAATTTGACCGGTAGTTTTTGCGTAAAAGAGTAACAATGATACATACATATATCCTCGTACATTCGCATTTATAATGAAGAAAGAAAACTTTTTTACATTCATAGCCCCACACTAGGTTACCTGTGTCGTGGGTGCCATGGACACACAAAGACGAATACACAAACACACAGACCCAGAACAGAAATATAAACTGATCATTCTCATTTCTGCCTGACCGGGGATCGAACCCGGGACCCACTGCGTGACAAGCCGGTATGGTAACCGCTCCGCCACGCGCGTCGACGCTATTAATTTGAGGAAATCTACAGTAGCATCTGCTTGCAATGTAAAAATACATTAGTCTCTCTCAACACAAGTGTTCCGTCAAGTCAAATATTCCTCACTGTATGATCGAACAAGGGGGCGTATATTAATCACGCGTGATGATTTTGGCGAACTTCCCTTCCCCTTGGTGACATGTAGATTACCTTAACACCCCCATCCACTAATCGAACAATCGAAAAAAAAAACGACAATATCTATCTTGATGACAAAACAAGGTTGCCATATCTGTTTTTGCGCCTCCCAAATCTGTTTTCGCCGCCCCTCTAAATATGCTGCCCGGGGCGGACCGCCTCTCCGTCCCCTTCCTCGCTACGCCACTGATTTTACCATATGTCATAGTATCAAACATATTTTTAACTCTTTAAATTCAATTCAGCAGTTTTGTTTTGTCGCGTTTCCAAACATACACACAGACAAAATAGTCCAATCTATTTTATTGCACGTTGCATATATTACAATATTTATTATATAAAAGGATGTTAGTGTAAGTATTTCAATCACACTGACAGACAGACAAAAAAAATCCAAAAAAATTGGAACCTATTATTACGTACTACATTACATGCAGAATATATTACAATATTTATTATATAAAATGATATTAGTATAAGTATATATCTAAAACTTCCAAAAGGTTCTAAAGGCAATGTATAACCTTTAATATAAAGGCATTCGAATTAAATTCCTAAACGAATAATTAGGGCAACCCTTTCACGCGAAATTAGCTACACAATACGCTTTCTACACTCATAGCCCCACACTAGGATTTTCTCCTGTGTCGTGGGTGCCATGGACACACAAACACGAATACACAAACACCCAGACCCAGAACAGAAATCTAAACTCGTCATTCATATTTCTGTCAGGCCGGGAATCGAACCCGGGACCCACTGCGCGTTAAACCGGTATGGTGACCGCTCGGCCACGCGGGTCGTCAATCGCGAATTCCTAGGCATCCATGACTCAATTCGTTAAGGAATTCGGCCTTATCAACAATTATTTATCATCATGGGTCACGACTTGAATTTGAATCAATTTTGTTAACATAATATTGTGTACATTAAGAATATAAATACCGAATATTCGGCGAATATCTGTGCCGAATACCGAATATTCCATAGAAGAATGTCTAGCCCAACTGTTTACATATGTGGCAACCGTAGTGGACTGTGGGACCTAAGTGCTTAGTTGATGGTTTTAACCAATACAACCGTTTAATTAAGAACAAAATAGAAAATCTCGACAATCACCATCCCTAGCGTAAGATTGAGTACCACTGGTCCTGCAGCCAACAGCGAGACACGGAGAAAGTCTCCAAGTACACAAATATATAACACATGTAAACGTGTATTTCCGACGAGTTGGCTCGGCGTCAATAAAGCTCCGTCTCTAGAGAACGTCTGTTGCATAACGCTTTAGAAATGTTGCTTTTAGCTGGAGACAGCTTCCAGTGAACTGTAGCGTAAGTATATCGGATAATTCGCGAAGACGGCAAAAAAATAAAATATAGCGTTGAAACTTAACCTAACAAATTTCGGCATACGTTTTCTTGAAAGTTGAATCAGTTTTAAGTAGCAAATGAGCAGGAAATTAGTAGTTACTGCCGCCCATGGACATCTGTAATCTATCTGAAGTCGATCATAGATGCGTTGCTACTCCTGTGGACTAAGATGGTCGCCGCATATATAAGTAATCCGGAAAGCACACCCTTCCACTGGAAGCCAAGATTTGCTTCACGCTAGAAATAGGTGTGGCGGTGGTCCCTCCCCGGTCGAACATCACTGGTTCTACTACCTGGTTAACTAGTGTAGTTCCCGTGTACTTGTTTAATGGGCGTGGTTGGCGTTGGTACCTATACATTGCAAAATAAAGGTCACACGCTTTCTGAGGAAGCTGATGAGACGATGGTATAGCGAGTTCTGGTTTGAAGGAGTAGTTGGACATAGTAGTATATAAGGTGTGACTTATTACAATGTAATCTTGTGGTTAAGGATGTTTCTTTCTAAAATTTTGAAGTTCATCATAATTTTGATAAGTAAAAATTTCAGAAAAATGCTATATTACTTCAACTTTTAACATTCTAATTGGACTGATTAATGTTTCAATGTCTATTACAAAAAAGGTTATTGATCTCTTTTTCATTCTAGTCAGCTGGATTCTTGCCACATTTTCACATCTTTTTAAGATTGAAATAGTAAACGAGCGTGCGAATAGAGTTCACCAGATGGGAAGTTATCAGTGTTGTTCCCGAACAGCTGTGAGCAACATCATATTGAAACATTCGAGGTCAATCACAGAAGCGTTGCTGCTACTCTCACGGAACAAGATGGTTCTCTCATACGAAGTGAGTCGGCATCAATACCCTTCCATCAGAAATAATTGGGAGTTGGACATCCCCGTCGGGAGAACATTCTGAGAAAACTTATTATATCTGCTTCGACTCTGATACGTCAGAAATTCCGCAGATCTTTTATCGATAGTTAGTAGATAAACTTTACATTCGTCGACCGATTTTTATACTTAAACTAACGACAAGGCAGACAGTCGGGCTACCTGATGGAAAGTAGTAATTTTAGTTTATGGACATTTTCAACGCCAGAGACGTTTCCAATGAATCGTCAGCTTTTATTCTTTAAGCAGGTAATAGAACCAGAGTAGTTCGATCGCGTACTTACCATCGCAACACCTATTTCTAGCGTGAAGCAGTTCTTGCGTCGTAATAGTAAAAAAATCGTCTCTCCACATTTTTCCTTATTTCCAGGCGCCATTTAAAAAAATTATAGTCTATATCACTTTTCAAACAAAGACGATTCCAATGATATGTCTTACGTCACAATCAGTAAAGCGGTTTGGGCTGTAGCGCGTACGAAAGAAATGGACATACATACATACAAACAAACAAACATACAGACATATGTTCGTAGAACATTACCCTCCTTTTGACGGGTAAAAAAAACCGTTCTTCAGGTACAAAAGGATACCTTTGGTATCTGAAGAACGGTTTTTTTACACGTCTCCCGCGTGGCGACACCGAAATAGATCCCGAACGAGACATTGGCCGCAACTCTAAATATAGAACCGACTGCATGAACGTATGCACATGTTGTCCCTCGTTACATTCAGTGTTGGGTGGTTTCTAAACATTTCTATTATTACACTAGCTTTTGCCGGTGGCTTTGGTCGCGTGTAGTACTTTGAGATATGACGACGAAGCGAAAAAGCTACGTTGTAGAAGTAACATGGGCGTGAATTTAAAAAAAAAACATTTTAAATTTACTTGTTTCATGAAATATGAAATTTTGTTACATTTATAAGCCTAATGCACTGAATCGGTTTTTATCTAAAGGGTTAAATTATAATAAAAAACAAAAAATATTTTTTGAAGTTTCAAATTATACCTATATTTGAAACAAAAAAAAGTTTGTGCGGATTGAGAATAAGTAAAAATAAACAATTTTTTTAAGTTTTGTCAGTCAGTTGTGTATTTGGAATCGCATCAAAGTTTAAAGGATTTAAATGATATTTATAGACCATATCTTTAAGATTTAGACTGTATATCAAAAAATTCTCTGTGAAAAGTAACTACAATTTTCAGGCTCGAATCACGAAGCACGCATAATATTTTTTCTATTCAACCCTTCAAAGCATTAGAAAAAGCGCATCGCTGTATAAAACACTCCGTAGTAACATACGGTAGTAATACCGATATGCATAAATTTTACTGCATTGCAGCAAGTCTCCTTTTACGAATGCTACGTTGTGACTGGATCAATACATTTGCGCTACTACGAGATAATTTTCACGATTCAAAGTTTTGCGATTTGAGATTCGACTACTCAAGATTTCATATACGACAGATTTTGTTATTTTACGTTTTATTGTACCGTCCGTGTGGTTCCGGGATGAGAATTGGGATACGGTACCCTCTGCATGTCGTAAGAGGCGATTATAAGGGGATTCCGGGGTTGCGGGCGGAAAGAGTGGAAGCTCGAACTGTCCTGCCAGGCGACCCTGCAAAGGACGGTCGTATGTGTGGTCGCACACTGTCGTAAAGACCAGACGGTGCGGTGGGCCCAGTCGCTCACCTGGGTGGAGCCCGATGG
Organism: Cecropterus toxeus; assembly: GCA_018249875.1. NCBI lineage: Eukaryota > Metazoa > Arthropoda > Insecta > Lepidoptera > Hesperiidae > Cecropterus > Cecropterus toxeus. Next base: position 337 of record DWNE01007274.1, on the reverse strand, counting down.
GAAAACGCGCTCAGAGGTCTCCGGTTGTCTTCTTTTAAACATCCCGGAGTCTTCACAACGCCGGTCACAAATCCCACATAACCTTAATCTTAATTCTCAAGAGCATGACTTCAGATATAACCTCTGATTTATATGAAGTTGCTTACCGGTTTCCATGGGCGGCGGATACCTTACTATCTTGTATACTTCATGATCATTTGCTACTTCAATCTTATATAAGTAAATCAAACCGAAATATTTTTTAGCATGTCTGTCATGTGGTTCGACCGGGGAAGTACCACCGCCACACCTATTTCTAGCGTGAAGCAGTTCTTGCGTTTCGCTGGAAGGGTGTGGT
>DWNE01007273.1:0-12369 GCA_018249875.1 Cecropterus toxeus | reverse complement strand
GCGTCAAGTGAAGCTGTTATGATACATTTGTCTTTATGTAATTGCTGTGGATTTTGTTCTATAAATAAATAAATAAATAAATAAATAAATAAATAAATAAATAAATAAATAAATAAATACAGTCTGGCAGGTCGACATTGGATGAGAATGGCTCATCCAATATCGACCTGTTATTTTGACCAGGTCCGACAAGCTGGCTATCACCCTATATCATTTTTGCTTTCTTTGGCCTCCATTTAGGACCTTTCTTCGGCATTACTTGAACTTTGTTACTTGATTTTTAGTGTTCCGTAGCCAAAGCGTAAAAACGGAACCCTATTACTAACAGTCCGCTATCCGTCTAGCCGTTTGTCTGTCTGTTCGTCTGGCCGTCTGTCTGTCACCAGGCTGTATCTAATGAACCTTAAAAGCTAGCCAGCTGAAATTTTTGCAGATGATGTATTTCTGATGCCGCTATCAACAATTAAAAATAGTGTAAAATAAATATTAAAGGTAAGGCTCTCATACAACAAACCTTCTTGTTAGCCGTTATTTATAGATAATGGTATGGGACCCTTCATGCGAGTCTGACTCGCACTTGGCCGAATTTTATTCACAAAATCCAGCTTTTCTACTCCACTTGACAAAGGGATAAAATGCAGGGTAACCACAGGATTACTTCTGTCTAAGTTTTCATCGAGGCTATCGAACTTTCCGGCAATTGGGATAGAAGTTTGAGAAAACAAGGGTAAACCCTTTAATTAGGGAAATAAATACTTAGGGATGAAGATAGAAAATCTGGCAATATTAATGTTATAATCTTCTAAACGTGGGTTCTGAAAGGTGATAGAACGAGAAGAACACATATTTCTAATGTGAAGCAGTTCTTGTTTTTCGATGGTAGGGTGTGGTTGCCAGCTCATTTTATATGAGGCGAATATCTTAGTCCTAAGAAGTAGCAACGCATGATTGACTTCAGATAGAACCGCTGTTCTGTATGAAGTTGCTAGCACATGTCCAAGTGCGGCAGTGACCACTTACCATCAGACGGACAGCATACTCGTTTGTTACTTTTAAATTATAAAAAGAGTACGTGTGGTGGAATTCAGTTGTATCAACACCCCATCTATGTCTTATGTGGTAGGATATACTACATCACATTAAAGCCCTATCTATATACATATGCTCAGAATTAGTAATTGGAAGTGAAAATGGGCAGGCCACATCGTTCGTAGGGCAGACAACCGATGGGATAGAATAGACTTCGGAAGAAACGGATCATTTATTTAATGAAATCAACAGTATTGTCTTTCAAAACTTTCGAAAACTTAAAACTCAGCTAACGATTCAAACCTTTAAAAGCAAAATTTACGAGCATTATTTCTATGAAATTAATACAATTTACAATAGCTGAATGCGGCATATTTAGTTCCAGACTTTAGGCTCCGTCGGTTGCCTGATTCCGCGTAATCCATCATCCGCGATGATCGAATTTGTAAATGAACAATAGAGAACACGATAAAAGCGGTACACTCCCCGACTCCAGCCTAAATTTCATTACAAAGTCACATTTGCATCTATATTAAAGTTCCTAAGCTTTAGCCCTATTAGAATACCGCTCAGAATCGCGTCACAGCTTCCCAAATAACTGCAAATACGCTCACGCTTACCCTTTTGAGTGATACGTAAACTAGGTGAAGTGATGTTGCATGAACGAAACTTGTCAGACCACCCTCCCCTCCCTTCCCTCCCCCACTCTGTTTAATGAAGATCCTATAACCTCCCCTGGGTACACGCACGTGCGTTATATGACACAACTTTGCGCGCGATGAAATGACCTTTATACCTTTTACCTACCTACTAAATTTGGCTGGTTTCGCTTCCATTTATCAACAAGCTGTTTTCAATTCTATATCTATACTAAGTTATATAGCAGTAGAGTTTGTTTGGTTAACGCGCTAATGTCAGGAATTACTGGTTCGAATTGAAAAATTATTTTTGTGTTGAATAGTACATTTATTGAGAAACGTTATAGGCTATATAACATATATATTTCTTGTTCTTTCTTATGTAGTAGCGGGTGAAACCGCGGGGCACTGGTAGTTTATACATAAAATTTCAGCTTACTGTTCTATCCGTAAGTCGAAAGCAATTTATGAATTGGCACGAAATTTTTACACATCGTTCCATTCGTTTATAAGAATATTTTACATGTTTACGTAAGAAAGCGAAAACGTAGAAACCTGTTATGACCTATGTATTTTTTTTTGTAGTTTACGAATCTGAAAACTTCGTCTTATTGTTTGAGTCCCGTGGATCTGTGGTCAACATAGTATTTTGTTTAGGGTTGAAATTAGCATTATTTTTCAGCTCTAGTGGATATTAATGGCCATGTGAGTATAGTTTAATATATCCCTTATAATTCATATAAATTCAGTTTATTTTACACATATCACAATATAAATTTAAATGAATTTCAACAAATTTCGCTTCAGTTAGAGCCAAAATTTTGTAATTTCATAAAATCGGACACATACATTTTTAACGCTCAGCGCTAACGCTTTTAGCGTAAAGTCATGACACTTAAAGCGTGTTTCGTGGCCCTCAGGTAAGTTCGTTCGGAAACCGGAACGGAATTTCTTACCTTACCTAACAATATAATTAACATCAGACTAAGACATCTACTTCGAGATCCATGATATTTTGCGTTAACGTTTGAAATACATATTTGTCGTGTGGATTACATACGACATATATCTTATGATGTTCTTAGTGCTAATCGCCTACTTGGCATACCGTATAATATAATTATAATACGATACAACATACGCATTTAGATTCAACATAGATTCCGTTCCAATCCCGGGATTAGTCTTTGTACCCGTAAGCGTCTTAGGAAATAACTAAACTAATTAGTACCTAATATGTGTTTTAACCATATGAATAATAATAAAGCGATATAGGATCCGTGTTATCCGTATGAGCAGTGATAGCCTAATGGTTGAAACTTGGCCTCTAAATCTAGGGTCGGTGTTTCGAATCCCAGGCACGCACCACTGATTTTTCTAAAATGATGTGCATATCAGAATTTATTTATAACTGCTTAACGGTGAAGGAAAACATCGTGAGGAAACCTGCACATCTAAGTGTTCTAAAAAAAGAGTTCTTAAAAGGTGAGTGAGGTTTACAAATTTGCACTTGGCCAGCGCGGTGGGCTACGGTCTAAAACTCTCTCACACTGAAAGAAGACCCGTGCCCAGCAGTGGGACAATAATGGGTTGACGAGAGAGAGAGAAATAGGATCCGTGGTTTCAACTCTAAACTAATCTAATGAATTTTAAACATTTTCAAAGGGTTAAAGATGATTATCATTAGATTCATCGGCGAATAAAAATCGAAAGAACTGCACAACGATGACTCTTATTTCTTTATCAAAACAACAGAGTTTAACAGTGGTGTGTTTTTGAAGAGAAGAGATGTTATCATGCAATTGATCGATTTTAATAAATAATGGATACTCAGGATACGTGGTTATTTTATTTATTTTTGACCATGTATTGACTTACTATGAACAGCGTCACGTCGCGGTCACGGCGAAACTGATAGCGAGGAGAAACCATTGACAGCAGTGGTAGATTGAGTAGTGGAAAACGTATCTATATAGGTGCCATTTGTTACGTCGTGCTAAGAAACCTAAAAAACAAATCAATAAATGTAAACTATTGCTATTCAACGGGATAATGTTGCCAGCATTCTGGGAACTCATCCTCAGGACAGCAATTTAGATGCAGCTTTTTATTTTTAATTTAATTTGGAAATGTTTCTTTTTAAATTTAAGTTATTTCTTATTATGTATATATTTGTTAAATTAATTAATATTTTGTAATTTTAACAAAATAAATAAGTAACAAAAGAATAATATAAATTGAATATGACTGGTATTTCTTAATTACTATAAATATAAATCAATAAATTCGCGACTAGTGCTTAGCAAAGTGTTTTGTCACAAATGCGATTATGTTATTACGATACAAGCATCAGTATCAAAACGTCCATGGGCGGCTGTGATCACTTACTATCATAAGAATTGTTTATTTGCTACCTCCATGTAATAAAATAAGTAAATTGAATCCAACCAAGTGTGAGTCTGATTCAAAGGGTTCCGTACGCATTTGAAACATCGGGAAAATCACGTTTGTTGTTTAGGAAACCTTTAAAATGGTTATTTTATTGGTGACTGACAGATGGGCAGACGGACACTGGAATCTTAGTAATAGGGTGCCGTCTTTACACTTTGGACACGGAACCCTAAAAATACAGGATAAATTTAAAGATCCAGCAAGGTTATATGACAAAAAAGAATTGATATAAACGAAATTGCAAATACCAAATACATACCCTACTTTCAAATTCGAATAGAATAAACGATTTTCGCTACTATTGTCAAAGTATACCATATTTTCGTCGAAGATTTGTGATTCCCTTCATCTTTCTTAAGCAGGCATAAAATATGTTTGACCTATTTTAGGAAATCACTTCGGGGATCGTATAGATTTGATACGATATGTACAGTCTAAGAGATTTCGATTTGAAATGTTGTGTATATTTTACATAGAATATCAATGACTTTGGATTAGTCAACAAATACGCTTGCAGGGTTTCAAGTTCAATTCCCGACTAACAACTATTTTAATAACGAATTTAGTTAGTCTGTTATGATTATATATATACTGATTTTTCTGAAATTATGTGCGTATTAGAATTTAATTATCACTGCTTTACGGTGAAGGAAAACATGAGGAAATCTGCACATCTGAGAGTTCTCATAAAAAAAGAGTTCTCAAAGGTGTGTGAGGTCTACCAATTCAAACTTGGCCTTCGCGGTGGATTATCGCCTAGAACTCTCTCACTCTGAGAGAAGGCCCGTGCCCAGCAGTGGGACGATAATGGGCTGACGAGAGATATATATACTAGTACTTGCTTAACTTTGTGGGTGTCAACCTGTTTAATACATTTAATAACGAATTTATTTCTGATATATTGATACCCTTAAAAATGATTGTATTGCATTTTACCCGACTGCATCAGAAGGAGAGTATTGATTTTGAATGTATGTATGTTTTTATACACGTATGTCCATTTTATGGCACGCGGTACAGGCTAATTTCAAAACAAAGTATGATTATTAAGTAAAAAATACTTTTTATTACCTAGGTAATATAAAATTTACTCACAGTATTTAAATAACGTAGTGCGTAAATACAGTAGATTTTTATACTTTATTTTTATCATTACAGTATACAGTAAAACCTTAAAAATACAGTAAACCCACCGTAATTACAATGCATCTAAAAGCACAACGCAGTTATCACAACATACAAGGTAGGAGGTACTATGTATCTTGCATATATTATATTATTGCATGTACTAGGTACTTTGTATCGTGATCTGTGCTTGATAATGTTTGACCAATAAATTGCCAACAGCTTCCAATTAATTATCCATTTAAAGGTCTTTCATACGACTTATACGAATTAAAATAAGACTATAAAATTAAGCATTTTTCACAATAGTATAACGAGTGTTTTCCTAATAAAGGATGTTAGGGAGATACACTTATTCGAGGCGGTTTAACTTAGTTCTTAGTTGGCAACGCATCTGTGATTAGCCTCACATGACCATGGGAGGCAGTGGCCACTTCTCATCAGATGGACTGCACGCTCGTTTGCTACTTTCATGTAATAAAAAATAATGAAAACTAGTAAATAGACCATATCATACATATTATAAAACTTTTATGTTACCATTTTCACGAAAAGTCATAAAAAGTTTTACATGAAATATATTATAAAAAGTGTCATGTCATAAAAAGGGTTAAATATTTTTTTTATTATTTTTTTTTATTTTGTTACATTTAGTAACTAAATAATAAAAAATAAGCAGTAGGTTTTTTTTTAAATATTTTTAACAGTGATACTTGGTACATAATTCATACGGTACTGAAGATATTCGTACATGAATATAAGCCAGTATAGGCCATGTATGTGCCTACAAGGTACATGCACAGCGGCCTGCGTTCGACACTTATTGACTCATATATAATCTGCAGGTTCAGTTTACGTACGAACGGGATTATAAAGGGATTATTTTTAATATTTCATAGTAATTGATTATATTCTAGTTATGTAGACATTATTAAGGGTATACACAGCTTACCCGATAGGCTAAGTCTATAGAAAATGCCACCTTTTGCGTCCCGATGACATAAGACGTGAGGGAGCATAAGTTTCTTACCAAAATGAATATAAAGAAATTATTTTTAGACTTTTATATTTATATAGGTTTAATAACTTTCTGATCAAACTTCAAAAACTAATTTAAATAAAAATTTCCTCTCTTTAACCTCTTAGGGATTAATTTTTATAAAAGCATTCAAAGTTAAAAATGCTAAAACTATAACTCTTAAATTAAAAAGCTAAAAAGACCCTAATTTTTATTAAAGAACCTAAATTATATACCGCTACATTCTCAAACTTAAATTAAAGAGGTACAAAGACTCAACGTACAAAGAAAACGACCTAATTGAACTAAGCGTTGGCCGTAGAGAATACTCGAGTATTTTAGTTCGTTTATTGTGCCACTTAGAACATATTGACTGGGGAGGAAATTAAAATCTGCAAAGTAGATTGAAACGTCATCTTAATCTTAATACTAAATGCCTGCGACCTCGTACGTGTAGACTATAACCAGAGTATAACCCCTTTTAATCCCCTTGGGGGTAGAATATCAAAAATATCTTTCTTAGCGAGTGTTTACACCGTAAAATGAAGATATTGTCCTAATTTCATTGATATTTTAGGTACTGCGATTATTAGTAAAAATATCCTCGATTTTATAAATGTATACATTGTTTTAACCAAATTCAAAGAAGAAGGATGTTCTAAATTCGACTGTATTTTTTATATTTGTTATTTTAGAACTTTGACTGAGTGAACTTAAACGGGGTAACAAATTAATGTAAATGACAAATAAGTAGAATCTAAGCAAATTGAACCAATCCATCCGATAAAGGAAACTGTAAGGAACTTAACACGTGAGCGACAATTTTTGTCGACGACTATTACCGTTGCTGATTGTCGCCGACCTTTGTAATCGACTCATCGAGTTATCGTGTGTCGACGTCGACGATATTTCACATAATCTGTCGTTTGAATATTATCTATAAGATTATCTATAAGATTGAAAGAGTAAACGAGCGTGCAGTCCATCTGATGTTACACTGACGAAGTGTTACTGCCGCCCATCAACATCTGTCAGCATATTCATATAGAACAGGGATTCTATCACAAATTCGTTGCTACTCCCGAAGACTAAAATGGTAGTCTCATATGATAGTGACCCGGCAAGCTCACCTTTCCACTGAAACTCAAAAATTGTTTCACGCTAGAAATAGGCGTTGCAGTAGTACTTTCCCGTTCGAACTACACTACTTCTATTAACTTATTATTTACCTCCTGAAAACAAATGTAATATAAACCATCGTTTGAGTATTATCTTTTTGTCGCACGTGTGTTACGGTCCTTAAATAACATACGGACATTGTAAAAGGCTCTTGCGTTATAAACGGCGCAATATAATGTATGTGGTAAGCTCAGCGTGCATAATGTTGTGTAATATTTTAAGTAAGTGTATTTCCACTAAAACTGAGGCATAGCGCTCGTTCCATACAAGATCCAATTTAGCAAAATCTTGGCATAGAACACGGAACTTTTCGCGCGGAACGTTATACATCTGACCCAATTGCTCTTGAAACTAATTTGTCTAATAGATCAAGCTAAAGCCTACAGGATTAAGACGGGGGAGCAAATATTTTAAGGAATTGTATTTAGGTTGTTCGGGAATTTCGATTTGAAAATATTTCTTTTGGATTATTAGGGAAAAGACATAAGAGATAAATCTTAGCGTAAGAGATTATTCGCGCCTGTGTAACACATATCTTTGTAAGGGACATCAATGCGCGCCCTAAACACTGTTGAAGCGAAATGTTCATTAGGCGCAATGGGCATATTTTGAGATGGGAAAAACATTGAACTCCCGACACTGTTGCCATATCCGACATCTGTATATAAGTAGGTATACAGACTACATGTATCGTGTATGTACGTACATGTACTCATACGTACACATGCATATTGATTTTGTAGTCCACAATGATCACTGCGGCCCCCGGACAGCTGTTAACAACTTCAAATAATATCTAAAATCTATAGTCAATTACAGACGCGTCGCTTCTGAGGACTGGGATGGTCACCAACTGGGTGGTAGAACCAACGTAGTTCGACCGGGGAAGTACCACCGCCACACCTATTTCTACCGTGAAGCAGTTCTTGCATTTCGGTGGAAGGGTGTGGTGACCATGTCAGTCCTCGGAAATGGCAACGCATCTGTGATAGACTTCATATAGAACCCCTGTTCTATATGAAGTTGCTTACAAATGTCCATGGGCGGCACCACCACTTACCATCAGGTGGGCTGCTCGTTTGCTACTTCATATTAATAAAAAATAAATAAAATAAAAAATATTTATATATACGTATTTTACTAACTGACTTTTTAAAGGAAGGAAATGTATTCATCGCGTTGTTTTTAATATATCACCGTTTAACCTTAGTATCTTTTTCGTTTCAGTAATATGCTATGATTTTAATGAATATATTTTGAGAATCACGTCACTTTCAAAAGATTTTTAATCATCATCAGCAATAATATATAAATTAATATCGATTTAAGTTTTACAATACAATGTATAACACGTGCTCTTGTTTATCTTTAGCTATACTTTCTGAACTTACTACGAAGAACTTATATAAACTTGCCCGGGCACGTTGATGCCCATTGATGATGAAGTTTCTGAAGTTCTTCGTTATCGACATTAGAATTTCCATTGAATTGATTGCATCAGTTCGTAACAACTATGTTGTTTCATTTTACCTATACAAGAACAGTTGATCGTCTATCTGTACTTTCCAAACATTTCTTACAAGCTATGAGGTTATCATAGTTGAAGATAACGTAATATTAAAATCGTTTTACTATTTTCCTGTTTTTCTGTCCTTACAGCCTGCTCTTTGAAGAGTCCAAGAATTGATCGTAGTTATATCTGCTCAATAGCAATTGAACAGATTTTGATTATAATTTGTATTCCAAATTAATTAAAATCACATTTCACCTTGAATTTCAATTTGTAATATTAAAATGCAGTTAATATTATAACGACATACAAAAACTAACCATGGAATTAAGTGTCTTTAAAAATGTTAATTAATGACGAAGTGGATATAGAAATTATAATAATTACGAAGACAACTACCAGCAATGTAGTACTAACTAAATAATAACAGCTTCGATTCAGACACAAAGCGAATTCAATTATAGCCCTGTAGGAATAAATCACCCTCATTTATTATGTAAGGCGCTATTTTTCCAGTAATTTTGTTTCCTAAGTCGATTATTAGTATTGCATGCATTACGTGCATTGTGTTTTGGGTTTTACGTATTGCGACTCACGTAGGCACCATTCGTATTCCAGTGTGGTCACGTGTTGGTAATTGAATCTATACTTCTATATTAATATTATAAAGCTGTAGAGTTTGTTTGGTTGAACGCGCTAATCTCAGGAACTCTTGGTTCGAATTGAAAAATTATTTGTGTTCAATAGTACATTTATTGAGGAAGGCTATAGGCTTTATAACATATGTTTGTTTGTTCTTTCTTATGTGTTTGCACGGTGAGCATAAATACTCTGAGAATTGAGAACTCTGGTTATGTTTCGTTGGACTTTTAATGCGGTAAAAATCCCACAGAACCCAGCCTTGCTCCCACGGCGTCGGGTACCTTTTGAAGGTCCCTTGTGCCAAAAAAAAGAGTAGGATAAGGAAGACATTAATCCGAGGAGTGTCAGCTGCAATTTCCTGCTTAGGCCGTTATTCTGTGTTTTGTATGTTTTAGCCACTTCTTAGGGAATCCTAACGTTAGCATGACTGCAGAAATACTTATTTCTTATTGTCAGCAAAAAAAAATTGTACGCTGGAATCACACTGCACTCGCAACCGTTATTGTAAACACATTTTAATCAAATATCTCGACTCACGAGGGGTTGGTACATAATAAATGTATCCTCTGTTTCGTGCATTATAGATTATTCTACGCATTTCTATGAAACCGAGTGGATCCTTTATACCTTTTCAGCAAATTAGTGGGTGAGTGCTAGCGATTATTTTGTAGTTAAGTGTGTCGGATACCGGGCTTAAAGGCTAAAGAGGGTCTGCACATAGACAATGTCACAATTATTTACTTACTTTTTCACATTTTTGACACCGCCGGAGGATTCCTGTTTTATGTGTGTTATGATCACGATGTACGAAACTAACAGATGCATATATTTTTAAAGTTTGAATGCATGAATGGATTTGTCTGCCCGAGGCTAGGATTGCGTGTCATATTCGTTGACCAACTCAACTCAGTGCAGCCGAGCTGACTTGCGAAGGTGGGCATGGAACTACAGGATAATATGCATACTTTAATAATTTCGCTTATGTTAAACTGTATTTAATTATTATTAAAAAAACAAATTCGTAGAAACAAATGTCATTACATTTATTTTTTGTATTCTTCGCAGAAAACGCAATTCCAACGCAAAACCTGATGCTCGTATCATGTGTATGAAAATCAGCTTAGATATTCACTTGTAACATTTGACCCTCACATACATACGAAATAACTAATTAAAAGTACTTTTACAAATGACATATGTTATATGTGTTAAATGAACACTCCTATATGTATATTACGCGTATGTACATACATCGTTATGGTCGTTGGTTCATTGCTAATTATTACGCACAACGCACGCGTTGCAACTAATAGAGCAATGGGTCACGTTCTAAATCCATCGTTCCATGGTGAGAGCTCATTGTTGTTGTTAAACAAGATTCCACCGATTTCCTCGTTAGGTTTCCTGATTTTATTTCCAAAATGAAAAATAATAATAAAAACAATAAAGCTCTTCACTCGTACCAAACGTATGCGACGTTTGGTTTAACCGAACAGAAAAAATCCGATGTTTAGTTCAAAACTCAACCGTACATCAGAAGATCATAAGTCAAATGTCACACGGCATTTCGAGCCAAAAGTTGGATTTTTTCCGAGCGTGTGCGCCGTGGTAATTCCGAAATTTCAAACGGACTTTCCAAAGGAGAATAGGTTATCTATGCGTCGCATTTTTTTCTTAACAACTGTACCACTGAAAATAATCATATTACTCCGCCCTTTTTTTGTTTTCAAGGGGAAATCAAGGAGAAGTCGCAGTCCTTATGATGTGACAACAACTTCATGTAGAGAATAATCTCCTTCACAGTGAAACAAAACCATAAGCTTACATAAAATAGGTGGTGAAAAAAAAAATAATAAAAAAAACATAGTATAAAAGCAGTTTGCTGTCAACCACGTCCTCATTGCACTATTATGCACGTACGACCTCGTATCGCCCGTCGTGCCCACTTGTCTGGTGTCGGGGTTTACGAAACAATTCAGTGTGGATGCACAAAGGATGTCCTATATCGTGGACGCCGCGTGGGACGCGCTGACTGACGGTAATGCTGCAATGCCGGTGGTATGATTTATGTGCATATCGTCCTTTGTATAGATTTTTTAAATCAAAGAATCATGCAATCTTTCTTGGAGCAATGATAGCCTAATGGTTGAAATACGGCCTCTCAATGGAGGATCCGGAGTTCGAATCCCAGGTACGCACCACTGATTTTTCTAAAATTATGTGCGTATTAGAATTATCACTGCTTTACTGTGAAGGAAAACATCGTGAGGAAACCTGCACATCTGAGAGTTATCATAAAGAAGAGGTCTCAAAGGTGTTTGAAGTCTACCAATTCGCACTTGGCCAGCGCGGTGGACTATGGCCTAAAACTCTCTCGCCCTGAGAGAAGACCCGTGCCCAGTAGTGGGACAATAATGGGTTGACGAGATGCAATCTTTCTGATGGTAAGTGGTCACTGCACTTATGTAATTCGATACAGTGATCGTAAACCTCAGGTGATCTCCGCTGAGCGTCATTATTTCCCGCGTTTAGTAAGAGAAGCAATAGAGATCAAAAAACACCCTAAGAACTTTCACAGAGAAGATGGTTTTAAATTAGCGCAAACGTGGAATCCAGTGGTTAGCTTATGTAAATCACAGATAATGCAAAGTTCGGTGCGTAACGATACAGTTATTGTTGTGTGTCGTGATATGGAACCTAAAAAAAGAAAAACGAACTAGACGTAGGGTAGATAGGTTAATCTATCACTAGTGCTTGTCAACGGTTTCTCCCCGCCA
>DWNE01007272.1:0-12370 GCA_018249875.1 Cecropterus toxeus | reverse complement strand
TGCAGATTTTTATATTTAATTTGGCAATTTGTTTCTTTGGAAATTTAAGTTATTTTTTATGTATATAATTGTTAAGTTACTTAGTTATTATTTTGTTACTTTTAACTTGATAAATATTAGAAAAAAAACAACAAATTATAAACTATTTGTATTTTACGTTTAAAATTCCTTTAAAATATAATACCCGTAACCGAAACTATCCGAAACTGAGGGATCATATCCGTATCTGTAACCGAAACCGGTATTATTTATTTCTATATCCGTATTTTATATCCATCACATCCCTAGTAATAATTAACTAGCTTTCGAACAGTCTGTATGTATTTTAAATAAATAATGCGCGCAAATTGAGGTTCTAAATAATATTTGATTATCATTTATACCCAATTCGTCATTTGAATTTGGTTAAGTGGTATTAAGAAACATTGGAATAATTATATTTAATTGTATTCCACGTAAATATTTTATACAAACAATAGGAAACTGTTACTACTTGTGATACTGGAATTGTCGCATTAATTTTGTCCTTCTTTATCTTTATGAAACTAAGGTTCACTAATGTATTTATTTATCTCATTTAATTGTAAATCTTCAAAGTATTTAGTACTTTGATCTTCATTACCTGTTTGAACAATATTTATTAGTGTTATTGTCGGGTTCTGAAAAGCAACGTAACAGGTAAACTTTCATTTGATTTGATTTTAGTTTCTAGTTCTTATTTTTAATGCCTTCTTAGCAATATGGAATATCACAAAAGATTTTATACAATAACGTTAGGTACCTGTTTTTATTTCTACTTAAACACACTATGGATATTTTTACGCAAGTATTTTTATCTTATTGATACATATGAATAAAATACAACAGAAACTATTCGTATTGTAGGTACATTGTTTGAATTTACCAAGAAAAATAAACCCATACGGTAGAGACAAGTAGTAAAGTAATTCAGCAACCATAATACTAACATTGTATGTACACATTTGTACCTACACTTATATGATAAGAAAAAGATCGAGCTTATCCAGAATTAAGCGTATAGTTTCACTGCAAAAATACAAAACACTGTACATGTGTGTATATTAGAGGATAAAAACGAAGCGTGCTGGGAGTATTTGTCGTAATGAAGCGCGATTGTTTCCACTAACGCACCTGATGTCGCTGCGACTCTTTCTTTATGGATGGTTTACATCAAGCCAACATTTTAATGGAAGCAAAGGTTTTTTTTTACCAGATTGAAGTAGAAGAAGAGCATGCAGTCCACGTGATGGTAAGTCATGACTGCCGCCCATGGACATCTGAATGCAACTTCATATGGAACAGCGGTTCTACCTGAACTTGATCACAGATGCGTTGCTACTCCCGAGGACTATGATGGTCGCCTTATATATAAGTGAGCTGGTAGTAAGTAACTTCTTTATGACCTTTTAAGTCAGTGATTAACCTCATCGCAGCTGGGCATGGCTTGGGTTGGCCATGTAACATTATTATATTAGTAAGCAATTGTATGTGTGGAAACGGTTAATCCATTGTAAACTCTTGTTTGAAGTGCAAAACCCGAAAGATTTTAAATATTATTAGCTAGAATGCTTGGGAGATGTAACGTGATAATGATATACTGTGGTATTTCATTTAATCGACAGTAAAATAATGGAAGAATAGCAGGATATATTTGTAATCGCATGCTTCTTTGACGCGGAAAGGAATATATATGGCAATAGTACCCTCATAGCTGTAAAAAAACCCTTAAACAAACGTCACTGTGTAAAGACTTTACAACGAGCGGTAATAACAACCCATAAGTTACTGTACTAAATATATTTATTTTCTCAACTGGCACGTTTACTCTCACTGTGTAAACCAGCCATTACTGTTGTTCTGACAGATAGGGCTCAGAGCACCCGGGAGACGTGAAATTTGTTTTTTCCGATAAATCTTTAACCGGTGAGGATTTCGAATCGAAACAAAGGTCGCGCTCAGCATGTAGTTCCAGGACGTTTTAAAATGATTAAGTCTGAGTTTTATTGATTTTTCATGTGGTTGATTCCGTTTTTTTGTTCCAACGCACCAATTGTTGCGTGCATAGTCGTACATCTTTCATACGTTTGCCTCCCACTACAGATACATTTCTAAAGCCGGCGGCTGCATTGACGTCTCCTTTTGTATTGCAAATGTTGATAGGCGACTTTGACCTATCTATAGATTGCACCGTAGACTTATCGATAACGCATCGCTAAATTTATGTAGAAAAATCTTTATTTCACTATTCATTAAAAATATGGACCCTGCAGTCGAGAGTAGGAGTTTCAGACAATTAGGCTATCATAATTTTCTGAAACTTCCACCCTCGACTGCGGGGTCCGAGCTTTGAATCTCAGACACCACTAGTTTTGAAACATGTATATTAAAAAAAAACTATTAATTCCTGCGGCGGAAAAAGAACAGCGGAAGAAAAATCGAGAATCCACACACCTGATTATTTTTTGAAAAAAATCTTAAATGTGTATCAAGCCTATCAATCCGACCCGTCCAATGCAGTGGTCGATAATTTAAACCCCCCTTAATAAATTCGGCATTTTTTTTCTGAAGTTTTTGTATTTTTTATCAATAAAGAAAGTTTAAAACTCAATAAAAGTGAACTAATAGTTAACACGAAGAAAGAAAGAGAATATTGGCAAAAAATTCAATACTTAATTCATAATATAGGTGTTGACTAGGACAACTTCCTCTGTTCCGGTGAACGTCGTGGTCACTAACACATTTGCCAGGTTTGCACGTTGTGACTACTAACCAAAACCATGTCCAAACAGTGGACCTTAAAAGGCCGACAATTGTGTTAAAAATAGTTTTATGTCCAGCGACAAGAAGAATGTGTTCCTTCTTACACAAAAGTAGGTATGTGATTTACATAGAATGAAAGAAATGGACGAAAATCTAATGTTTAATGAATTCCGTTCTAAAGTGTTAAGATCTTGGCACCATAAAGCACTGAAACTCAAAAAATAAATGCATCTTACCCACACGTGTGTCTATAGAAAAGTTTACAAAAATGACATTGAGGTATTTAAAACCAGTTTTAACAAAGTTGATTGTTTGAGTGACAAGTCCCTTCAAAGTGGTAAATTAATGCTTTATTAAGGCTATATATTTGTCTATAAATAAATATAATTTATATACTATATTGACGTGAAGCTGTCGCATACACGTACTTATTGACGGAACTTGTTATTGGACATTATGAAAGTGCTCATTTATAATTTAATGAGCAGTCGAACAATTCATTAATTTTAAGTACGAATAATGACGCAAATTTTACCAAATATTAAACTTAGCTTCCGGGTATTCTGTAATGTAATTCCATTTATCGTTAGCAGATCTAATCTTTATAGCTGAAACAGGTCCATTTGCTTAGAGTTTGAGCAAGATGTTATCACACATTGCTTGCAGCAGCAAAATACGAGTATTCTATTGGATTCGTCCTTATGTCCTACTTTAGTAGTAATACTGTGCTTAAATGTAAATGCAATACCGATAGTATTCCGATAAATGAATTTTGGTTTACATAGCTTTGCAATGCTTTCAAAGAATATTGCAAAGATAGACTCTTAAAAAGAACGTTATGTACTTCTGTTATACAATGGTATACACTACTTTGGAACACTTACTTATTACATTTTTATTACTTTTTAATAAGACAGTATAGGTACACGTGCGTGGTTTAATGATTTAATTATAATATATAAGTACTTTCATAGATGGTGTTACAAGTATGGTGTTATATAAATCCGTAGACGAACTAAGCTCACAGACATAGCTCTCAAAATTAGCAAGCTGAAGTGGCAATGGGCCGGCCACATTGCTCGAAGGACAGATTACCGATGGAGAAGAAAATTCCTCGAGTGGCAACCACGTTTAGGCAAAAGGAGTCCAGGTCGCCCCCCGACCAGATGTCCGATGACCTGAAGAAGACGGCGGGGAACCGTTGGATTCAGAAGGCACAGGACCAGTTGTAGTGGCGCCGTTTAGGGGAGGCCTATGTCCAGCAGTGGACCTGGACGGGCTGATGGATGGATGAAATCATTCAAACGTTCTATTCAGCAAAATTTCATCAAAGTAGTTACTACATAAAAGTATTTATTTATATATATTTGAAATGGTCTGTTTACAAGAGCAATTTTTTAAATTATATGGTCTATGTCACTCTGCAAATTGTAACGATTCAAATGATATATCATATGTCACAATCCGTCAAGTCATTTGGGTTGTAGCGCGTTCGAAAGAAATGGACATACAAACATACATCCATACTCTCGAAAAAGATTACCATCTTCTGGCTCAGTTGGATAAAAATAAAATAATACCGATAACTTCTCCTAGATATTTTTATAGTGCGGAGCTCCATTTTCACATTCTAAGCAAATTCCGGGAATAAATCTATTTGTACAAGCAATTCTATTTCACACGTTTTTGGACACAAGTGCAAAATAGGAGTTGGAGGTGAGTCTGCGTCTGCAATAGCTGTGTGACGGATTTTAGTTATGGCTTTACTTATATTATGTAGAACTAGATCATTTTCGAGATACCGACGTAAATACGACGGCAATGCAATATTCTGGTATTTCTTTTAACATTCAGTTTTTTCTGAAGTTGTTATTGTTCTGGAATTTGTCGTATATGTAAATGGAAACAAAACTTTGGGTTTTTAGATGAGGAGAATGGTTTTAGGACCTTCATTTTCGGATTCTGAGGATCACCACTTTTAAGATGTGTATTACTTACTTAGGACAATGTGTATTAAGTACATAAGTACTTTATGAATGTACCTATACATAATTTACAAGTTTTTTTTATAAATATGTAATAGCAAACGAGCAAGCAGCCAACCAATGGTAAGTGTGTACTGCGGCCCATGGACGTTTGTAAGCAATTTCATATAGAACAGGGGTTCTACCTGAAGACGATTACAGATGCGTTGCTAATCCCGAGGACTGAGATGGTTGCCTCATATAAAAATGAGCTGACAACCACACCCTCCCACCGAAAGGCAAGAACTGCTTCACGCTAGAAATAGGTGTGGTGGTGGTACTTCCCCGGTCGAACTACATTGGTTCTACCACCTGGCAAGTATCTGCTATATACCACATGTACTCTCAATAGTACTAGTACTATGTGTCTAAAATAAAAATATAATCTAATTAGTTAATAAAATAATTATTCCTTAATAAAACAAAGGGTTAAATAATTGCAATTTATTATATACATTTTTGTGAAATATTATACAGGTTTAAACTTCTTCCGTAAAAATTTAAAGCACAGAAATCGTAAGTAATGAAAAACCTAAGTAAAGAACGGCGTACTCAAGAACTTTAATTTGGTACATCTTAAATTCATTCCTTTGTTAACATCTTTGCTACTAAACACAGTTTTTGTGTACCACCTGCAATATTGCTGGGTTTCTCAACATTTCGTTTCATTGCACACCACTAGCGATGAAATATGTTACGCTAAACTTTTAACGTAGGTATGTAGAAAATTTCAAATCTAGTAAACTAATCATCTACAGTTACTCCAGGGTCACGAAGAAATCGCTTTAGACGATACTTTAAATTTTGAGCGAATTATAGCAGCAAAATTTTGTGAAATTATAGGATCGGGTACATAATATATTTGATTTTGGGTGTTGTTTCAGTTGGTCAGTCCACTTTTATATGAGGCGACATTGTTAGTCCTCGAGAGTAGCAACGCATTTTTGATCGGCTTTAGATGGAATCCCTGTTCTGTATGAAGTTGCTTACAGATGTCCATGAGCGGCCGTAATCACTTAGCAACAAATACGGTTACGGTTATAGACACTAGCAGCTCCAACCGAAGCAAATAATAATCACTCGGGTTAATAATTATCACTTCCGCCCACGTATCAATAACGTCGATAGATATATAAATGTACTTAGCTGTGCTCTCTCATAGGTGTTTTACTCTTGTAGTACCTATTTAAAACTACAAACGACAAACAAAATACAAAAGTGATATTAATTTTTTTTTGTAACCATTAGATATGAAGACAGTATATCTGCGTATTTATCTTCTATTCGTAAGGTGTTTTTGGTTGCCGGCTCAATTATGTATGAGGCAACCATCTCAGTCTTCGGGAGTAGCAACGCATCTGTGATTGACTTCAGATAGAACCCCTGTTTTGTATGAAATTACTTACAGGTGTCCATGGACGGCAGTAATCGCTTACCATCAGGTGGACTGCATGCTCGTTTGCTACTTCAATGTGCTAAATGTGCTAAGTGCTAATGACACTGCATTATATGTGCATTGATAAAAAAACTTGGTTTTGCTTAATTATTATAATAACACTTTTCATTGAGTCTTGTGGTTTAAACAAAAATATTCTATTCTTCATTTCTGGTTTTTGGACTTGTTTTGTGTTGAATTTTTCTTATAAGAAACATTTATTCAATTACCATCTGACATCCTTCGTTGTTGATGAAACCATTACCTAATTGTTATTATTCTCCTGAACGTTTCTCACAAGCGTAAGGAACGAGTAAGCGGTTTTCATAATCTGCGGAAATAAGTTTTGAATAATTACTGAGGAGTTTCATCTGATGTTTGGAAGGGCTACTTAAATATTACCATTTTTAATTGTTTTCAAGTAACTGTAAATCTCGAATAGTAAACAAAAATATTTACTTTGAAATTTCATCTTAAGTTATTTTCAATGGACTATAAAATCAATTATTACTTACATGATTTTATTTACTCATCTTTGTTTTGCTATCATTCAATTAGGGGCTCTTTCCGCATAATCCACCGCGCAATTATCTGAGATTAATTACAGATGTCCTTGATGAGTGGCGGTAAACGCCACACATCAAGTGGGTTTCATGCTCGTTTGCAACTGCTATATTTTAAATAAACACCTAGGGTTCTCAAAAATCAGAACCCGGGATTAAATTTGAAATTGGGAAGCCAAATTTACTACTTTAATATCCCTAACGTTAATAGTTCTTTATTACTTCCATTTACTCATCAGCCCTTGAAAATCCACTGCTGACCAAAGACTTTCCCTAATGTGCGCCACTCCAAGCGGTCCTGCGCCATATGAATCCAGCGGTAGGCCGCCGTCTTCTTCAGGTCATCAGTCCACCTGGTCGGGCGGTGGCCTTTACTCTTTTTGCCCAAACGTGGTCTCCATTCGAGGACTCTTCTACCTCATCAGTTATCTGTCCTACTATTATATCTACGAATGTTATTTCTTACCGCTATAAAATTCTCAAGGTTAAGCGTAAATAGGTTCATCCCGGAAATTATTAACGGCGTGTTCGCTCGCTCCATGAAAATCTTAATACTGCTTTTGAAGGGCTCACTTCTAGGTACCCACTCACTGCTATAGGCTGCAAACACTAAAGTTGTACTCTGAAAATATTATCAATAACCTCTGAATAAATTTACTTTTAATTCACCATTCTATTTAGGTTGATGTCCTATTTTCTTTTTCCCATCTTTAGGGTTCCGTACCCAAAGAGTAAAAACGGATTATTAAGACTCCGCCGTCCGTCTGTCCGTCTGTCTGCCAAGATCTGCTATATATCATAAACTGTGAGAGCTACACAGATGAAATAATCGCAGATGACGTATTTCTGTTGCTGCTATAACAACAAAATTCTTAAACATAATAAAAAAATGAGGATGGCTCACATACAACAAACGTGATTTTTTTGCTCGATATTAATAACGGCTACAGGTAGACGCTTCAAATATTCAGCTATTATATTTAATATTATTTAGCTATACATTCACTTTAAATAAATATAAATAATTAAACGAAAATAAAACAAATCTCTCTCTCATACAACGAACGTGTTTTTGCCGTTTTTATATGTATGGAACCCTTTGTGCACGAATCAGACTCGCACTTGGCCGTTTTAGTATTTCATAATTTCATTTTGCTTTATAATTTACTTAGTTTAGAGAAAATATTCTAACATATTAAGAACATAATGTAACATACCTTGTACGTAAGTTGTGTGCCGAGCCACGCTGGGACGAAAATTTGCACAGTCATACAGGTCAAATAACACAGCATTGGCACAACTTCTGTGTTTGGCTACAACAATCATTTTTTACGTGCTAAATTATATACCAATATTAATTGATAAACCTATTTCTTATCCTTTACCTAATATGGATTTAATACAAATACATTCAGGAAGAAGGAGAAATAAGCTTGAGTTCTAACCAATTTGTAAATTATGTAGCCGTTATTTAATTTTAAGACGCTCATTAAAACAACAACAGTTATCATCATCATCGATCATTATTTTATTAAAATTTACCTAATATTTTGTAAAAGAGAAATAATCGCCTAATCTATAAAAAAATATCCTTTTTGTAGTTGTGTGTTTTGATAGTTAAGTGATGATTTAATATACCTTTCAATTTTCTTTGAGTCCTTTAAAGCTCGCCTAAATATTTAGAACAGTTAATCACCGTGTAACTTTATAGACTATACCCTTGACATTCTTACAGAAATGTTAACTTAGGGATGAAGTAGTGTGAAATATTATGACTGACACATACCAAAAACATCGCACAGGATATAACACAAATAATAGCCGATGCCATTCCGAATTGGACAAATAACATCAAGCTGAAGATAGTTTGAATAGCAGCGCAATATCTAAAACCAAAAACATTTCGTCAGGTTCATGAAATGATATGAAAGAAAATGGACAATATCATGGCACGATTAGAGCATTAATGAAATTAAACCATTCTCTTATCCCATAATTATTTTACGTATATATTGTAAATTATAAATCGTCTGGATTGATTTTGTCAAGTTTTGATGTGAAACATCTATAGGCGTAGGAAATCCTGATTGACGTCGCAATGCTTGCCTTTATTTATTTTAGCGTCATCTGTTACACATTTTCCGAACTATTAAGTATCGAACGCGTTATTTTCATTATGCTATATATTTAGTTCCTGTCGCAATCTTGTCTTTTATGCAAATTACTTGTATGAACACGATGTTTCACATCTGCCAGGCTTCCCATGACGGCTATTTTTTTAATATACCAGATACCAGTTTACTTTTTATTTATTTTTTTATTTTATTTAAATGTGAAATAAACAACATCTACAAATTTTAGATGAACTATGTTATAAAAAATAACACGCATACTTTAAAAGATCATCATAATGTCGTAAGCAATATTTCAGATCCTGAATTACTGTCTGCTCTGAATTGTCTCCTGCATTTCGTTTCTTCCATTGCAAATTCCTTAACTCATAATCGAGTGCTTCCATCTGCGTTATGGCATAAAATAATAATCCAGCGAAGAAGGAATCTATATTCACGTTGTACATCATTTGCCCATACAGCCCAAAGACTTGGTAAAAGTACAACCATCCGAAATATTGGCCTCTTGTTTCGGCGCTCAAGCATAGATAATTTGACACTGGTAATTTGAGGTTATAGTCTACAAGTAGGAAATTTAATAGTACAGGTAGTATGTTCCCTAAGATATACGTGATATTGCACTGCATAGCGTACAGCAACCAACACTTTTTATACTTTCGGATATTCTTTGCGATTATCTCTCGACCAACGTCATCTTTCCCTTTGAATGGATTACCATCCAGAATAGTGAATACAGCGAGGATTTCCTTCCGCCATAGGAGTATGGTAGCCACTTTGAACATGATCGCGACTTCGTTAAAATAGAAAATGGCCTCTTCGATAATTAGCTCTACTTTCAACGGGGTATAATACAAGTTAACGGTTAGTATCCCGTTATAAAGGATGAGAAACATAAATACGTAGAAGAACGAGTAATATTTGTAGTACTTAGACGGCGACTTCCCCGGCCAAATGCCAAATATTTTCCACCAATAAAAATTCATTTTAAAACTATCAGATTGTTGGTTCTCCATTATCGGTAGTTAGTAACCAAGTACAGAAAATATTCGTATGAGCTAATATATGTAGTAAGAAACGGTTATAATATAAAAGAAAATAACAATGATCAAGTACCTACCTATTATTATGCGTACAAGTCACATATTGTCTTCCACGTAATTGCATCATTATGTATTTTTCTACCATTATGATATTTAATATTAATTCCGTATGAAAAGCGTGAAACGTATAAAGTTCCTTTTCCTAGCGGTATTTTTATAAGATAAATGATGTTACGCACAAAACCTTCAAATATTTGCATATTTATTAGTTAAAGACAAATTTTTATATTGTTAACTTTAAACGCAGCGCAATACGAATCAGTAGCGTAGCGTGTGGGGGACGGAGCGGCCCGCCCCGGGCGGCACATTTTGAGGGGCGGCAAAAAATATTTGTCAACCTCGTTTTTTTTGGTCGTCAAGTTAGACATTGTCGTTTTTTATTTTTGGTCGTTAAGATAGAATTTATAGTTTTTTGTTTTGCCGGCTAAAATTTGTGAATCGGTGGCGACATATGAAAAAAAAATGGAATTTTATAAAATCTATTAAAGTTTTTGTTGCCTTTTATTTGTAGTTTGTAAATAATATAATTATATTAAGATTTTAACTCATTATAAGGTTTGTCCTAAGTTTGAAGTATACCAACCACCGTCTCACAGGAGATCCTCGAAAGAGGTGCCCTCAATTTGAACGACTTTAGCCTAAAACTAGAGTTTTATGTTAATTCAGTAAAATAAAAACTTGAATGTGGGGTGATATGTACACACGTGTTTTGAAGAAATACAGAAATATGTGTAATATCGAAATAATATTATTTACTTCAATTATTCAGTAGTCCTACATAAATTAAACAAAAGTACTACTAACTAAGTAAAGTACTACTCCTGAAAAATTATAAATATATTATTTTATATCTCTCTCTCACATAAAAAATAAGTGTATTAGATATTTTACAATGTGCAAAGTGATTTTCATAGCTGGAATTTTTGCTACCAGCTTTTTTATTATAGCTTATAATTATGTTATTAAGTATTGCGAGCGTAATACGTAGCTTAGTAGCTATTACTTTAAAATGACACCTTTTGCATAGAACCTAGAAATAACTAGCTAAACGTTGCTTGAAAATTTTATTACATAGAAAATGATATTAAAACTTCAATTAAATGTCAAGAAATTATTAAAAATATTTAACACTTATAAAAAACAATAAATGAATGTGTATGTGTGTAACATTTAACTCATTCATTAACTAAATGAGCAAAAACTAAAAATTACTACTGAAAATCAATTGATTTAATAGTGATTCGCGGGAACATTCAAGTAAATAGAACTTCTAAGCCATAAGTAAAATAAGACGAATCACTATAGAAATAAAAAACTTGAGTGCCTAAAAATAAATCACTGATAAGATAACACACTACTTTTTCTTCTAGATTGATTAGGGACATCCCTTAGAGCTGTTCTGCTTCTTGACAAGCGTAAAATGTAGATAGAATAACTTAAAAATTAGGTCATTGAAATATGGATTAAAACCCAACATTTCACTATGCGTCCTACAAACTTCGGTTAAGAACTTGTGAAATCTTAGCTTACCGAAGAAAACGTGTCAAGAGAATGAGACCAGCTTCAGACTTGTCATTTCTATCGGAGTATTGGCATAGTATTGGCGCTGGAAGTTTTATGCAGCACTTGAAGAGCTGCCCCTTGGCATCCATACGCTCTTATTCGCTGCGAAAATTAACTCTCGACCTCAAATTGATTCTTACCGCTTCTACAATTTGTCAGATTTAAAATTTAAGTCCTTTAAACAAAATCACACGTTACTTGGATTAAAACGGTATACTTATATGTTTATTAATGGATCGCTGAATATTCTGAGCAAAAAAAATAAAACTTCCAAATTTGTAACAATTATGTATTTAGTACGTTTTGAAAAATACCATTATAGAAATTTTAGCGACCAAATTTTTGGCTACGAATTGCTCAGAACTAAACAATAATAATTGCTAGCTATTATAGAACATCATTAATATAAATCAATCAATGAAATTCGTTCGTCGTAATCGTTCAGAATCTACACAGTTGATCTCAAAGTAAAGTACTGCAAAGCTTAAAATGTGTGCAAAGCAAAAAATGTTATTTACGTCCGGATTATATTTTACACAAATGTTAAAAGCGTTACTAAGCTATTTACGCCATATTGACATTTGTTATGTACTTTTCTACAAAGAATTTTAATAATTATGTAGACTCACATACTATGTATTTCCGTTTTTTTTTTTTTATAAATATGAAATAGCAAACGAGCAATCAGCCCACCTGATGGTATGTGGTTACTGCCGCCCATGGACATATGTAAGCAACTTCATATAGAATAGGGGTTCTATCTGAAGTCGAC
>DWNE01007271.1:0-12370 GCA_018249875.1 Cecropterus toxeus | reverse complement strand
ACGTTCGGTTATATGTATGTCACATTACTTTTTTTTAAACGCGGGTGAAACCGCGGGTTCAGCTAGTAATAAATAAATGAAAAGAAAATATGAGTTATATATTAAATTATTATTATGCATATTAAGCCGTAATGAGAATTTGAGCAAACGAACCGAGGATTCGTGTTAATATGTTTTATCCGGTTCGGAGGACCAGAAAATTATATCTTAAAGCAATCAGCTATCAACGTTTGGGTTTAGTTACGGTTACTATTTTTGTAAAATAAGTGAATATTCACCATAGATTTTAGATCGTTAAAATTTTGGTAAACCAAAATATTTTGCCGGACAAATAAAATATAAAAACTCAATGGTGTGTTGAAAAAATTCAGAACTTATTGAGAGTTTCAAGTAGGACAACGATTGGAATTTTAAAACAAAAAAATGAAATTTCGGTACAGCACATAAATATTTTGCATCGCTCTGTGATTTACAAAATATGACTATCAAAATAGTTTTCATTTGAAATTCGGAGAGAGTGCAGTTACATAAAATTATTTCTAGATAAATATAAATAGTCGTAAACATCGTGCGTGAGGGTTTCGGTTCGATTCTCATTGGCCGTAAATTAAATTTTCTAGGGCTTAAATTAATGTTACGAATCTTGGCCTGGCTTTGATAGTTAGAATTAAAACCTAACATGAAGGCATGAGGCGTAAAGATTTTCTCGATAAATGCATTTGAAAAATTATCACAAATTTTAAAGGCGAAGCATGTGTTTTGACTAAATGTAATAAAATTTGATATTGCGATATGGCGAACGAAGCAAACTCCATGCGGCGTCGTGGTATAAAAACTTATACTCTACACCGTAAAAACTCATACTCACTCATACATCAACTTTTTGTCTTACCGCGAAACTGGCAGTGACTGATTGAGTCAATCCTAGGTTCCTTTAGGCTTCGTCTCTGATGTATCCGTCGGCTAAAAACGGCTCATTTCTTGGGAATAAACTACATGTTTGTAATCTCAAAAATAATACGTGGTACACCGAGTATGGTTCAACCGGGAAGTACTATCGCCACACTTATTTCTAACGTGAGGTGGTTCTTGTTATTCGGTGTATCTCATGATGTGATAGCTAGGTAGTTTAAGTTTTCACAGAAGATGATGATGATTTTGTTGCTACTAGACATCATAAAAAAAGAATAAAATGAATCAATAAGGGGGCTCCCATACATTAAACGTTATTTTTATATGCCGTTTTGTATAGGTAACGGTACGGAACCCTTCGTCCGATTAGGCGTGGCGACCATCTAAGCAGTCGGGAGAAGCAGAGGATGATGGAAAGATGGATGACAGGAAGATCCGTTCGTTTCTACAATTTTAAAAATATATTATTTTTTGCTTCAGAACAAAAGTCGAAGAAGTTTCCTGTCCTAGTCTTTATCCACGGGGACTCTTTCGAGTGGAGTTCTGGAAATCCGTACGACGGCAGAATCCTGGCCTCGTATGGGAACGTAATGGTGATTACACTCAATTTTCGTCTCGGTATACTGGGTAAGAAATTTTAATTAAGTTAGACATGATATTTTTTTCGTAATAGTTCATATATTACTTTTTTAACCGACTTCGCAAAGGAAGAGAGGTTATCTATTCGTTACGTATATTTTTTTTTTTTTATTTCATAAAAGCTACAAATTATCATGAAGTCCAAAAAATTATTGATACTATGAAAAGTTAATATCCACGGATATCAGTAATCAACTATTTAAACTAAAGACCTTCCTAAAATCCGTTATAGATGGATCCTTCCTCCTAATAAATTACATAAAACATATCACAATATGTTTTATTACGCTATGTTACAAAGTTACACTTAACTTAAAATCATGACATAGGGTTTGAGAATACCTCGGAAATAAAGATCCTTAAACTTTTCAGGTTTCATGAAACCCAGTCTCACCGAACACGACTATGGGAACAATGGTCTACTGGACCAGCTCGCGGCATTGCAGTGGATTAAGGACAACATTGAAGACTTGAATGGAGATCCAAAATCCGTTACCCTCATGGGCCACGGCACAGGTGCTGCGTGTGTCAGCTTTCTAATGCTGTCACCTATTTCTAATGGTAAGGCATTGATGGTCTTTTCCATGATCAGCCCTAAAAAGTATTCAAAGGCCAAAAAGATTCCAAAGATTCAAAAAATCTATGAAATTGCAAAGAAAGTATCGGCATAGTCTTAGACTCCGAAGCTGTATCGTTTCACAATAAGGCGCTTAATATTTTATTTTGTAAGACGTAAGTAGCAAACAAGCATGCATTCACCTGATGGTAACTGATCATTGCCGTTCATCTGTATGCTACGTCACACAGAACAGAGGTTCTATTGGATTTCGCTCTCAGATGTATTGCTACTCCCAAGGACAAAGATGATCGCCTAACATGAAAGTGAATCAGCGACCACATCCTACCACCGAAACTCATGAACTACTCCAAGGTAAAGCAAGTGTGGCGATGGTACCTTCCCAGTCGAACCACCCTCGTTCCATCTAACAAATATTACATAAACAGTCCGCCAATAACATAAAGCTATTAATCTTCGGTTTGCGATGGATTGTGTAAAATACACCAAGTCATTGTTTGTGCGGAATTGGTTATCGAATAATTTAATTTGTAAGTGACTCTGTGTTTTTTGGGCTCGTACTCGCGAGATCATTATTCACACCTTTAGATTATTTAAAAGTTATTTCAAGAAGAAAGTGAATTATTTATGATTATTTTATGGTTTGAACTCTACGGTACAATAAACAACTAGTAAACACAAAAGTTATAAATCACAC
This sequence comes from Cecropterus toxeus, assembly GCA_018249875.1. Classification (NCBI taxonomy): domain Eukaryota; kingdom Metazoa; phylum Arthropoda; class Insecta; order Lepidoptera; family Hesperiidae; genus Cecropterus; species Cecropterus toxeus. The sequence continues at coordinate 9,545 of DWNE01007271.1, read as the reverse complement.
ACAAACAAGCATTAACAAACTTGATTCGTAGAATTGAAAATACATATATTTATAGCCCATATGTTGAATAATAATATTTTTAACAGACTTGGAGAAGGAGATGGTCTGACTGTATGTTTTTTTTATTTATTTTATTAATATCCATTAACTTTGTCAAAGGATATTTCAATTTAAAGTTATGTATGATTATTCTAAAATGCGATCGAGAACCGGGACTCACCTAGTAGGTGTAGGAAACAAAAAAATTGAACCAATATTTATCTCAAGTGAATGTACCAATAACAAATTTCATATTTCCCCATCAGATCTCTTCCACCGTGCAATCCTGATGTCAGGGTCAGCACTCTCCGACTGGGCGATGACCAAGGACCCCACTCAGTATACCATGCAAGTGGCTCAAAGCCTAGGCTGCAACCCAACTTCGAAGAACATGATGACATGTTTGCAGAACAAACCGTAAGTTCGACGAGAGTAGAATTTATTAGCGAAACCAAAAGTTTGTCGACCGAGTCGAACTTGAAATGTCAACATTTTGAAACTTACCTGTCTTGATTCTTGAAGCACCAATGTCATAACAGTTTTAGGTACTACCGTATTCTGATATTAACACAGTTACTTTTGGGATGAGTTGAAATCCCTCATTTTAACTTTCCCCAAAGGCAAAGCTGTGACTGACCTCAGATAAATCTAACAATAAGGTATATCATGAGCTGTGCTACCTGATGAAAAGTTAGTCTTCGTACCTTATAAACAATTGCACCTCCAATAAATCGCCGGTTTTGAAGAATAGTACTTTTTACAATACCTTATAATTATATTTACTAGCTTATTCACACTGACCGGCGACTTCGGTCACGGTTTTATGTGCCTTATGTGTTAGTCCAGGTGATAAATTAAATGTGTGCCAATTTTTTTGCGAACTCTGATTATTAGTTTTTGAGTGAAAGAGTAATAAACATACACCCTCACAAACTTTGGGCTTTATAGTATTAGTACGATATATATAATATGTTACCTTATTTGATAGATCATACATCTTTCCAGGTTATCAGAAATAAAGAAGGTGCAGATCTTGGCACGTGAGTTCGAAACACCATTAGGGCCGGCCGTAGCCGGTTCATTCATTCCCAGCGAACCAGATAAGACTATTGAATCGTTCCCGAATCTTCTGAGCAAGTGAGTCTTTTGTAATACGATACAAGAAAGAAAGATTAGCTTTGTCCTCTTTGAACGAGAAAGAGTGGAATAACTTACATTTGTGTTTCATGAAAAGTACTTATGATCCGACGACTTTCGTTATAATCTTTCGTGATTACCTTTTGCCACAATGCACACAATTGAGCAATTGGGATTACGATTTTTATGAAAAAGTATAACAAAAAGTAAGTGTGTAATACACATGGCAGAAGTGACATTTAATAATAATAAAAAAATAATTTCTTTTGAGCATAAGAGCAAGAATGCTTGAATGCTTTCCCAAAATATGCTAGATTAATGAATCACTGTAGCCCAAATTCGGACATTTTATTTCGCATATACCAAACTTAAGCTGTTTTAACATACGAAAATCATTAGCGTGATTTAGAAAAGGGCACAGCGCCATCTAGTTATAGCGCCGACAACTGCTTTCATAATGATTTTTTTGTTTCATTTCACAGATTCAGCGAAGTTTCACTTCATAAAAAAAATTATATATATATGTGACGAACAGATTACTTCTCTTCCTTTGGGAAGTCGGTTAAAAACAAGGTTTCAGTACCCTCAATTTGTTTCACAAATTTTCTATAAAAAAACTTTAATATTGATACCTATACCATAGAGTTGCATAAAAATACTATTGGCCCGTTATGCTGGCCCAATATTAGATTTAGAATGCCGTCACTGATCTAATCACGCATTCACATCGCAATCAAACATGTATGCAAAATTTCAGCTCAATCGCTCGGGGTTAACTGGTTTGAAATTCAATTGCTTTTGACCATCACCTACTAATGAATTAACGAACCAAGGCAAGTTAAATAAATGTAATAAATATAATAATAGAACTGAAAGTCCGTTAACACATGAATGTAATAAAACGCTTTCATTTAAAGACAAAAAAATAACCTAACCATCCATACAAGCGTATTTGTACTAGTTTGTAAGTAATGTTTAAGGTATTCAAATAAGATAGTGGCGTTCATAGTTCCACTCCGGAGATACCACCGCCACATTAATTTCTGACGAATAATAACAGTTAAGCCCTTCTGTATTTTGGTTAAAAGCATAAAAGTTAAAAGGGATTTATCCGAGGCGTCCCAACTTAGTCCTCAGGTGTAGCAACCAGCCGATCTCCGGTACGACTGTAATTTTATCTGAGGTTGATTATAGATGCCGATAGGCAGCAGTGGCCACTTTTTGGCAGATTAAAAAAAACACACTCTTTCATACTCATAGCCCCACAGTAGAATTTTCACCTGTGTCGTCAGTGCCATGGACACACAAAGACGAATACACAAACACCCAGACCCAGAACAGAAACATAAACCCAGCATTCATATTTCTGTCTGGCCGGGAATCGAACCCGGGACCACTGCGCGTCAGACCGGTATGATAATCGTTCCTCCACACGGGTCATCAGAAGATTGAAGTAGCAAACGAGCGTGCAGTCCAGCCAACTTTATAGAAAATAGGGTTTCTACCAGAATTCGATCACAGTTGCGTTGCTATCTCCGAGTACTAACATGGTCGTTTCATATGTAGAACTGGCAACCACACTTCCGAAACGCAAGAACTGCTTCACTCTAGAAATAGGTGTGGCGGTGGTACCTCTCCGGTTCAACTATACTGTTCTACCACCTGGCTTACCATTCGATCGACTGCATGCTCGTTTGCTAATTGCATATAAACACAAAAAGAATAAATACATTTTCCATCTACAATCTAGTAAACTGTTATCGTCGGGAGAGTTTCAATGGCGCGTTATCGGTTACGACGAGAGATTTATCTGATCTATGGTTGTTATTGATGGCGTTTCTTTGTTTTATACGCAAATCGTCCGCTTTTACTGAGTTTTACGGTTATTTCTGTAAGAGTTATGAGTTATATAAAGGTATATTTTTAACCGACTGCGTCAGAAGGAGGGTAATGTTTTTCGAGCGTACATATATATGTATATATGTTTGTATGTATGTTCATTACGTTGGGTCGCTGCAGCCCAAACGACTTGAAGGATTGTGACGTATGACATATCATTAGAATCGTCTCAGTTTGCAGAGTGACACGGGATATATGAAAAAATGAAAATATAGGTATATAAATTAAAAAAATGGCGCCTAAAAAATAGGATGCCTTTTTTATTATTGCAACGATATGGGTATCAAATGAAAGCTAGTTAACATACCATTCTAAAAATAAAACGTTAAATTATATATATCATTAACAAAAAATCGTTTTACACAGTCGGGTTTTTTGTTTCACTATTTTATTTTAACAATGTTACAAACGAACGTAACAAACGAGCAGTCCACCTGATGATAAGTAGCCACTGCCCACGGACATCTGTAAGCAACTTCATACAGAACGGCGGTTCCATCTGAAGCCAATCACAGATGCGTTGCTACTTTCGAGCAGTAAGGTCGCGTCATATGAAAGTGAGTTGGTAACCACACCCTTCGTGCTTCACGCTAGACATAATAGTTACACGCACAATAATTTACCCCTCACTACAATTTCTTATCTAGTTCCTAAAAAAATCGTATAAAAAATCTTACGGCACAGATCAAAGCAGGCTAGGGAGGGTTCAAAGCATACTTTTACCGTTTCAAACTGACGCAAGACCCAGCCTGTCCATGCAATCAATTACCTCCCCAAGTTGTCGTACATATCCTAACAGAATGCCCAACCTTCGCGATAAAAATAATGATATGCGAGGGACAAATAGACAACAATATTTTAAAGATAATCTCTATCACATAATAGATGACGAGACCTGTAGACCATTCATGGATTTCGCCCAAACCATCGTCGAGGCAGTGATCAAAGAAAATAATTCAATAGTACCTAATTCTGAATAAGTAGTAATATAATGTGTCATAAGTTTTAAAGTTGTTACATAATTAATAGTAATAAAAGAAGAATAAAAATCTTATCTAGTATCGTCAAGGGTCTATCCATACTGTTTTATCTGTTACGACGTAGATTTATCTGATCTATGACTGTTAAGAATGTATTTGTTTATTTGTTGCCCGCTTGCGTCAGGAGGGTATATAATGTTTACTGGCATATTGATGTGAAACATCCATAAGCGCAGTTTAACCTGAGTATTGACATGGCGATGATTGTCTTTATTTATTTTGCGCCATCTGTTATACATTTTTGGAACTATTTAGTATCGAACAAAAGTAAGCGGGCCGCGGTGTTAAATCAACTTAGTGCGGGGTACAGTTCGTTGATAACGATATTTTTATTATGCTATATGTTGAGTTCCTGTCGCAAACTCGTCTTTTATGCAGATTACGTGTACGAATACGATGTTTCACATCAGCCAGGCATCCTGCGATGGCTATTTTTATGTACGTCTCTCAAATTCTTAGACACGCTCTACAGACTTAACAGTTCAGAGCTTCAACAAATGAAATGTCGTTGGAATAATGTCAATGGGCAGACTGGAAAATGTTTTTTTTTTTTAATATTAATATATAGTATATATTTATCTGATTTGATAGTTGAGAAAAGCGAATCGTAACTGATAATCATGTAATGAAATGTTGAATCATTCAAATTAAATTGCTAGATTTATTTATTAATCAAAATCTGACTAACTTTTACAAGCTACCAACATAATGGCAATTTTACTTGTATAATAAAATTAAATTGACTATTAAAACATCCTAAAGATTTTTTCCCAGAGGTATCATTTGATTTTCTCAAAGGAATTATTAGATTTTTATTGAATAGCAACGAATTTATTATATATCTTGATTTAATTTTCTCGTTTTATTATTTTTATTGATCTCACTTTTAGCGCCAGCATAGTTTTGCCTTAAAACACACAGGCTTAAAGTAATCGGTGTATTGTAATTTGTTTGTCACTTTTTTTTGTACTTCTTTTTTTATAAATATGAAGTAGCAAAAGAGCAAGCAGCCCACCTGCTGGTAAGTGGATACTGCCGCCCATGGACAGATGTAAGTAACTTCTTATAGAGCAGGGGTTCTATCTGAAGTCGATCACAGATGCGTTGCTACTCTCGGGGACTAAGATGGCCGTCTCATATATAAGTGAGCCGGCAATCATACCCTTCCACCGAAACGCAAGAACTGCTTCACGCTAGAAATAGGTATGGCGGTGGTACTTCCCTTGTCGAACTACATTGGTTCTACCACCTGGCAAATGGTTCTTTATAACAAGGAAGTAACAAACGAGCATGCAGTCCATCTGATGGTAAGTGGCCACTACCGCCCATGTACATTTGCAATCAGATTCAGATAAGATTAGAGTCTTACCTGAGGTTCGCCTCGGATAAATATATCTTCCTTACTTCCTTTTAGACTAGAACACAACAATCCACTGTTTTTAGGCGAAAAGAGTTGCTTATGATGGTTCCAGAGAACTACGTAGAGTTTTAACTGTAAGACCCGCCTTTGTATATCAAATTGATAATTAAATTGGCAGATGTGAAACATCGCGTCAGTATGCTTCAAAGACAAGATTGCGACAGGAATTAAATATATATCATAATGAAAATAACAACATCTCCAAACAGTACCCCGCACTAAGTCAAAATAACACCACCGCATACTTTTGTTGTATACATAATAGTTCCGACAGTGTTTATCGGATGACGCAAAACTATATAAATCATTAAGCATCCCCACGCCAACAATCAGATTTACCTGCGCCTATAGATGTTTCACATCAATAATTATTGATGTGAAACATCATAATGATCATATTATACATTATAATGAATATTACATATATTTTTTAGTTTCTTATTATTATTATTTATTTCCCAAGGTATCAACTCCTGAGCGGTGTGACAGAGATGGAGCGGTACCACGACTTCGGTGCCATACAGCTGGACCATGGCGTGTTGGAGAACCAGCGGGACAGCTTCATCACCAAGTACATCAAGATCGTCTTTGAGGGTGGTGAACGCGAGGCCCTTAGGGAGATATTGAAACAGTTAGTATAGTATTTTTCATTAATCAACTTCTATCACTTTTACTAATAGGGCAACGGTTTTTTCCGTAGGATTAATTGTTAGACAATAAAAATCTTTCTTACACAGGCACAAAACATGTAGGTTACATTACCATCGTCCCTGTAGTTCTTGGAATAGTGTTACTATATCCCCTGCCCATCGTTACGGACGACTAAAAGAAGGTTAAACTGTACAGCGACCCAAGAAGAACGGCGATATGTGTGGTCGCATGCCGTCGTAAAGACCATACGGTGCGATGAGTCCAATCGTTCATTTAGGTGGAGCACGACCTTTTCTGATCTCTGTAGTACAGGGGTCAGAAAAGGGCTACGGTACCCTCTGCCTGTCGTAATTGGCGACTAAAGGGGGGCTTTCGGGGATGCGGGCGGCAACAGTGGGAGCTCGAACCGTCCAGTCAAGTGACTCCGCGACGGACGGTGGCATGTGCGGTCGCATGCTGTCGTCAATACCTGAATGAACCCAAAAGAAAGAGCCGAAAAGGGGCATCGCGTATGGAGGACTCCGATTAAATTCCGTTGGCGACCTCGGAGTAATCCATACAGCGCTGTGGACGGCTACTCTCCTGAGCGTCGCACCCATGGCGTCGTTTACCGTTTGAAGATTTTCACCTCGAGAACAAAATAGGTTTCATTATCATATTATCTCCGTTGAAGCATAATTATCATATATTTTGTGTAATAGAGATACACATACTCAAAGTTTGAACCGAATTCAAAAAAGGAGGAGGTTCTCAATTTTCATTTAAATCTATTCGATGTTACTACGATGTTTGATTAAAATATTTTAAAGAAATATTGAACAAATTAACAATGACACAAACTTGTACATCCGTTAACAACTGCAATACGTATAAAGGCTGTGTTGCAGCCGTTTATATCCCCTCCGGATATGCAGGAAGTATGTCCCATCTGAACTTTACAATATTATAGGTATAATTATGCAATTATTGCTGTATTAGTATTCTATATTGTACCTTATTCGGCTCTGTCGTATCATATAATAACATGATATTGATTTTTTTTCTTGATATTGCATTTCTCAGTTTTTAATAGTGACATTCATGACCGACAATTAGTTCTAAACAGCTGTTAGACTGCTTGTCCGTTTGCTCTATTTTTTCAGAATATAATGGTCCTATCAAAATTCACAAGGACTCCAGGGAAACATTATAAAAAAACAACTAAAAATTTCTTTACGATGTCATGAATTAATTAGCAGGCGCTAATGAAGCCCGCAAATTGTGTGGCCTGAAATTTCTCAGAAATTCATGGATTTAATTTTACGTGCTTAAATTTATTTTTTAACAAAAATCGTGTCTGTGATCGTTTTTTAATTGTAGTTTGTTATAAATTAGCACGAAATCTGTCTAGTGGTGCCGTTTAGTGCTATCGGACTCTATGGCCTCTATTTGACAACGGGACACTGTTGGATTCAGAAGGCACAGGACCGGATAGAGTGGCCCGTTTACGGGAGGCTTATGTCTAGCAGTGGACTTCGAAAGGCTGATGATTATTCATTAGTAGGTATTAGATTACTATTTAGTTATATACATTAATTTTGTATTCCTTCTCGAGAAACTTTGTTTTACCTTTAGTCTGGCTTGTGATCAAGCATTTTGATACTACATATACTCGTAGATGTGGTGTATGCAGTATTACTCCCTCGAGGATTAAGTTGCAACGCCGTATATCAGTATGTTATAATTTGTTAGACACTAAGTTACTGTACGTCTTGTAAAGTATATTATTAAGTGCATTAAGGGTGGTCTGTAATAGCTGTGTATATGTAGGGTCTTAAAGTCGCGAAGATCGTCATATGGTAATAATTTATATTTTTCTAGATCACATTTTCCAATATTCAAAAGTAATTGAAATTTCCAGGTACTCCCCATCAAAATTAGACCCGCAGCGGTGGACGGTGGAGACCAACCGAGACGTCGTGCTGAACCTGTTCAGCGATGCGAGGACCCTGGCTCCGATGATCAGCTTCGCCAACTACCAGTGCAAGGCCAACAGGCGATCCTACTTCTACGTGTTCGGCCACAACTCTGTCAGCACTGATTATGCACCGGTGAGTATAACACAGTTAATACTTTTCGTTGTTTGAAGTTACAGATAGATAGATAATAGTTATGCTGAAGTTACACTTTGAAACGGTTTATTCATTTGTTACACACGAATGAATACACACACATGCCAGCGAATACATACACATACTCATGCTCATACACATATATTCACACACGTGCTTGCGTACACACACACACTCACACATTTGTGTTTATGTGTGCATGGATAAAAATAACGTATGGCACCAAGTTTTCCTTTCACTTTGCTATATAATGTTAAGTGTGTTGTGTGCTTTTTGTTGGGTTTCCTTAAATAAAAAAATATATATTGTGTCCGTGTATATGCGTGTATGAGAGAGTAAGAGTGTACAGTGTACAGAATACAAATGTGAGTGTTTTTTTTTTGCGTGTGTGATGTGTGTGATGTATTGCGCACGCGCGTGCATACAATGCAACACAAGCACATAAATACACATACACGCGCGAAATAATACACAAGTATGCACACACACTCGCACTCATGCACATTCGCTGTAGACAAAGATCTTAGAATTCTACTGTTTGGTTAACTCAGAATGTTCTAGCTGTATCTATACCGATAGTTTACAATGTACATATCATGTAGTTCCACTTCTAATCTAGTTTCGTAGTGTCGTAGTTCGTGTAGTGTGGGTAACGAGCTACTTCAAGACGCGATGCGAGTGAATGATGAATTGTTTAAGTATTTAGTTCCTTAACGAGTTGGTCTACAAACTATTATCTGGTTATCCGTTCTTGAAGCATAGTTTATTAATGAGAATGTAAGTATTGGGTTATCTATACTATTATACTACTTGTAAAATAGTGTTACGTTATTGAGCACTTTTGCGTAAAAGAGTTAGAAACACACACGCATGCTAACAAACTTTCGCATTTATAATTTTAATTAAGAAATATTTACATACACAACTTTTATGGCGAACCCTTATTTAAAATTCTATCTTCACGTCTTCATAAGCGAGATCCAAGTCAAATATATTCGATATGTCAAATTATTCATAAGGATGAAGTTGGAGTAAATAAATTCGGCGTGCAAACTTTACGAAACTTATTTTCGGCCTGGAGCGCTTCGTAATTCCTATGAGAAGTTTTACGACTTTCCATTTTTTTATTTAAGGAAACATTTTTAAGAACCGTCTTAAACAGGCTCGTAAGTTATGATAAAACTTTTTAACAAAAAATAGAAACCGACTTCCATGTCACCAAAAAGCAATAAAATAATTTAAATATAT
>DWNE01007270.1:0-12370 GCA_018249875.1 Cecropterus toxeus | reverse complement strand
ATACACCTGTAAATCTTCTGTCAAGCATCCATGCTGCAGAAAGAACAGAAGAGTGTAGAAGATACGATAGGAAGTCATGATAGGAAGTCAAAACATATGTTCAAATGAAATGGTCAAAAGTATAACTCGAACATGGGGTTGTTTTGTTTTTAACCCAAAATAATAAATGACTGATTACTTGTAAACAAGTTATAAAATAGATATAAAACTATTTTGATTATTTGTCCAAAAATAAGCTATTTTTGGACAAATCTCCTTACTCACTAAGGTATTGTTATTTTAGGCCGACAATAATTTATAAAGAAAAATGTTAGTGATCACTAAATATCGTTACGGCCGAGAGTGCTTTTTAAAGGACAAATAATATCAAGAAACAATGTATAAGGATATATTCCTCATAAAATTACAATTAATGTTTGTTCCAGTCAAAATTCCCCAAAACCTGTAGTTATAATTTTATTTCATTTTGAAATCGTCGTCCTTAGCCGTCTAAAGACTTTTGTCCTTTACGAAGTACGTTCGGCTATAGTGATAGGTAACATTTTAAACATTTCGGCCTCAGGAGGATATAGAACGATGCCCATTAATATTTATAACTTTATAACATCAGAAATTTAAACATGAAAAATTCTACTAACTTAAGGTGCTTAAGTGCTTTAATCTGTTAGCCTGTTACACTAAAACAACATTAAATTTTTACATTCCTGTATATAAGGAAAATACTTAATTATGAAAAAATCATAATTTAGTATTTTCCTTATATTTTTTCGATAAGGGTGTCAAACTTCAATTTTTCATACTTGTTATCGCTACTGTATCTCCTTTGTCTATTTAATTAATTAAATAGACATATTACTTTAGCCAAAAGCCTTATCTCCATGAAGGTTGTTAGACGTAAAATGCAAAAGCCTTCATTATAAGCATTGAGTTGGGTTCTTCTCGAATAAATAAAGAAAAAAAAAACACATATTTCATAAAAATCAGATACGATGAATTTATTGAATCATCAAAAAAAGCCCCTATTACATAATGGTTATCAACAACGCACCTACAGTGTGGACAAATTTAAAAATTTATTTGCTTTAGGGTTCTTAATCCTAAAACGAAAAAAGCCTTTATCTTAGCGATTTAGGTGTTTCATCATTTCTAAATAAAGAATTAAACATACACTTCTATAATTAGTCGTTAATAACATAATAAAAATATATTTTTATACCAAATACTTTAACAAAATGAAGACTTCATTGGTTTTTGAAAAAAATGCACTGTTACATAATGTTTGTCCACTATTTTGGTGAAGATAACTTCCGCATGCATATACGACAACAGTCGAGTCTTATCTAGAGGTTCTATTTGTTAAATAATAATGAAAGTGGAGGTGGTCGTTTCGTAACCTGCGTCAGCTGGGGAGAAGTAGTGTTCGAAGCTTCAGTGAAAAACGGACAACGGCATACGCGCGTGTTTGCCTCCACTCTTTTACCGGCAAAACAACTTTTGTATAACCCGTTTCGAAATTACCCAGTTTGTTAAATCAAACCTTATTTCGTCTGTTTTGTGAGTGATGTTATGATTAGTTTAGCTATAAACACGTTCGTGAAAATTATTTGTTAGCTTAAAATTATGTAATTGTCCAACTCAGATCCGAAAAGGTTTCTCTAAGACTTCGTTATTGGTAGAAATAGGAACGTAACGAATGATGCGTATTCATAATATATATAAAGCTTGTAAATATTTATATGATACTAATTATACGCAAAGAAGGGTAATTAATGAAACTTCGTATCTATTTACATAACTGAGTGTGTACCTGTTTCCTTTTAAATTTGTTAGTATTTACTAGTTCTTTAAGCTTCCAAATTACAGTTATAAATCATTATATATCAAATTATGCATGTAATTGAAATATAATACAATTCTACATAGCACATTTTCTTACAAGAAATAGTAATATATTTAGTAGGTATATTCCTTTTTATGGAATGAAAGTAACTGCAGCTCACCTGAAAATAGTTGTCTAAAAGTCATTGCTGATTGTAGTCATCTATGTTTAATCCCTCATAAGATAAAATTATGTTTGATATTGGCCACATATGTATGATTACTTCTGCCCCTGATAAATTAAAACACATTATGAATGACTACAAATTATTCTATCATACCAAAAAGCGCTCGACTTCGCATAAATTATTTATATTTAACATATTTTGCAGTTACTAAATATATACATGTTTTTGCATAATAGTTACGCTTAATTTAAGTTATTTATATTCAAGGCGGTATTCTGTTTAGCCTAGTTTTTACTGTCTATTTTTCGTATTTATTTTGACCTCTTATTATTTTTTCTTTATTATATTCGTGCTGTGTGGTATTTAGTTTTGAATAGAACCATTCCTGTCTCCCATAGATGAGATATAAGAAATAATGCTATCCGATCTACTGCGGTTGCGGGCATGCATGCTATATTGACATAATAACCCCATTAGGACAGGTCGATACCTAGCCCCGGATCTAGGTGGGGGCAAATCAGGGCCTGTGCCCTGGACGACAAGTGTAGAGGGCAAATTCAATTCATTCATTATCATAATCACACATCATTTATTTAACTTTAACCATTGGGACGCCTAGTCAGTAGGAAGTAGAACTCTTGATTATTAACATTGGTGGTCATTAACGTTTTAATGACCACCAATTATTGGACATCTGATGACTGAAATGATTAAGGTGGTAAAAATAAATTCAAGTGTGCAGGGGCGGCATTTTTAAGTTTTTGCTCCTCTTAAAAATAATAGAAGATCCGGCTGTCGATACCCAGGAGTGGACCTCAGAAGGTTAATAAAGATGGACTTTATTGTATAGCATAAACAAATTTTGGTTAATTTATGGAAATCCATAAATAATATTATGCTGCATTATATAAACTTGCTCATTTATTTTTCGGTTGACGCAAAGTAATCGGATGTGACACTTTCCATATCATTATAATAAAATGTAGAGCAAGTTATGTCACAGAAATCGAGGAAGCTATTCGAGCAGAATATTATCGAAGTTCACTGGAATGCCCAGTTTTTTTATGAAATAAATGCTATGTTTTAACACATATAGATCGCAGGTGACGATGATGCATTTAACTATTATGTTTTACTTACAAAAACGTTTGCAACCGGTCCACTCGTAGTTAGTTCATTAGCAATGTTAGCATACATTCTGTTGAAAACATAAATTTATTTTCATAGTATTTCCCTTAGACCCTAAAAACCAATATTATTTAATACTAAAAATGATGCAAATGAAAATTACACTAAATATTACGTTATTCAGACATATTTGTTCTTAAGTTGAGTCTTTAATACCTAATTATCTATTTTTAAATTTTTCATAGCCTTTTCTGAATATAGCAATACTGAATACTTAATTTAGCTATTTAACATTCTTATACGGATATAGGTAGATGGTAGATAGCCATCGTACCAATAACAGACCACTAAATATATATAATTACAAAACTAAAAATAGATAAATTACAAGTATAAAACAGTGATATTTGACGAGAAACTTGAGTTCCCGTAACATATTGTGCCAATTTCGCGATAATATTAGTGTAAAATTAAAGTAGTGGTTATAAAATGGTATAAATCTTTATGGTTCAACTCTACCGGCTTCGCAGTAACGCCTATTTCGGCCACATTACATTATATCAAGCGTTTTTTGAAGAAATTAAGAATAGGAAGAGTCACTTCTCCTCCTATTGTGTAGCGTATCTTGCCAAACAAGCCTCTAGTTTAGTCAAGTGTAAGGTAAGATACTTCAGTTAGCTATTATTGCCCATGTAATAAACAAGATAGATAAAAAAATCAGAGTATTACTGAGAATAATAGTTAAAATCTTCTCAGTTGAGGTAGTGTTCCCATCCGATGGTACTGTAAGAAAAAACATTGTAACTGAAAGTTTGTAAGTGCCCCCGTAGGCCTTTGTAAAAAAAAGATATTTCATTCTGTCCCCAATTCCTTCAACAAACAAACGACATGTCAGTGTACATGACGCGTTTATACCGGGTTCCGTAGGGCACAATGCGTATGTGCAAATTTGGGCTATATTGCAGATGTTCGTGGGTAGTACTAATCTCTTATCATTAGGGCATGCTCGTTTGCTACGTCACCTAAAACCTACGGACCTCACACAAAACTAAATCTTTGAAGTAGTTTAATTTACTTGACTATAATAATTTAACAATTATCTCCAATAGTCTAGTATTTAGTTCCACGGAACAGAACTTGCAAGTTATTAGTTATGTAATGTACACCACCGTTTCCCTTTTAGAAAACACCATAATTCACCACAGAGTAACACGACCCGGAAGGTAGTCGGAGTCTATAGTTAAGTGAAGCCGGTAGTGTGAAAACGGGGATACAATTTACTGTGACGTAATCTAGATATCACCTATCTTTAGATATATTATGTATATCTCTTATACACTTAATTTAAACGTTATACAATAAAGGTTTTGTGTGCAATAATAATCTATCTCCTCAAACTTACAAAAAGAAAACTTATAGTAACGTTACTTGATACCTACATGTAAAAGGTGGTAAAAACATCAATTCTCAAATTATAAAGGAGTAATGAGTACCACCGCCAAACCTATTTGTAGCGTGAAGCAGTTCTTGCATTTCGGTGGAAGGGCGTAGTTGCCAGCTCGCTTTTGTATGAGGCGACCATCTTAGTCATCGGAAATAGCAACGCATCTGTGATCGAGTTCAGATAGAACCCTGTTCTATATAAAGTTTCTTACAGATATCCATGGGCGGTAGTAATTATTTACCATCGGGTGGACTGCATCATTCGTTTGCTTCTTCATTTATAAAAAAATAGAAATGTGATGTCACGAAATTTAATAACCCTCCCCACCCCCTCGCCACACTATGTCAAACTGCATTAACCCCCTGCCCCACTTATCGTGTGACGTAATTTATAGATGACCCCCTAGTTGAAAGATAAAGAAGGGTGTCACCTTCTTAAATCAATAAAAACGCGTTGAAGTCTTTTGTACACCGAAGGCTAGAGTGCGTGCATGCGTACATGCATACTCGTGTTATTATTATTAAGTATCATTGCAGTCATTGTCATATCTTACTTTTTATATGATGAATAATACCTGTAATAGTATCATCATCGTCAACCCATTATTGTCCCACTGCTGGGCACAAATATTTTCTCAAAATGACAGAGTTTTAGGCCATCGACCTTCGCGCTGGCCAAGTGCGAATTGGTAGACTTCTCACGCTTTTGAAAACTCTTGATTTTTAGAGAATTCTCCGATTTGCAGGTTTCCTCACGATGTTTTTTTTCACCGTAATACAGTGCGTGCCTGGGATTGAAACCTCGGACGGTCGATTCAGAGGCCAGGTTTCAACCATTAGGCTATCACTGCTCATATACTTAGTACAATTAGTAGTTATTGTCGCGTATGAATATAGATCACATCTAAATAGCACATAAGTCCTACTAGAATAAATCATACGTACATTGGACATAGTTGAAAAATTGTAAATATACGCCTTACCACAAACAAAACATCAGTACTAAGTATGCCGTTATAAGACAAAAATGCGTAATGTGTCATCACTCAAACCAGAAGAGTTCTCGAATTACGAAAGTATCATAAACTCAGTAATTAAATTGCATTGCATAATGTGCATGTCACATCGGTTTTTGATTATTTATACGAGAGTTCCTTATCGACGGGTTTGACGCTCGCTCCCAAATGTACACAGTGAAAGTGTATGTTGAATAAATATCGAGAACGTTGAACACGGCCCGTTGCACGCTGTACGAAACTGCGATCAACATAACATTGTAGGTCTTTGCATAATACCTTAAGTTATAGTTCTGCATCTAAAGATGCAGCATTGATCAGTCAAACGCTTTTTGTATTATATAAATAACAAACAAGCTCGCAGTGAAACGGGACCTCATTCCCATTAAAATTTACAAAAGTTGCTCTGATAGATTTCTAGCTGCATTCGTCCACAAATACTTTGCTAATCCTGAAGACTAAATTGGAATGGCTTTGTTTAAGTGCTACCATTACGATTAACTTAAAATCAGTAACGGATAACACTCGTTATTAGGCAGAAATAGATGTACAACTGGTGCTACTAGAGTCGAATTATGAAAGGTTCTGCCACCATTCAGTATTTATTTCCTTGTATTTACTTATTTCAATGAACATTGCTGAGTATTTTCGAAGATGTATGTGACTTTTCGTCAATTAGTGTGAAGTAGCAGTAAAGCTTATTTTATTACGCTAAGGCCAAATAGGTGTAAATATTAAAGTCATTGACGAGTTTATGATTGATTTACGTTTATTGTATAAATATTAATTAACAAAATATGTCAATGAAAATGTGTTATGCATTGAGATCACCAACAACTTTAGGAACACTTCACGCGAAAATATGAATATCTACGAGTATTTGAGATTCATAATCGACGAATTTTTAGATACGTTAGCATAAATCACAATATTTATGTAATTTCTGGTTATTTAGGGATTTTAGTTTCGGTTTAACGAGTGTCTACTTTCGTTACTTCATCTACTGAATTCTCAAATACCCATAAAAAGCCATTATAATAAGTGTTTTCTAAAACATCTTAAACATTAATTACTCATGGGATTAATAATGTTATATTAAGAGTGAAGTGGACTATAAGCTAAGACTATGCGCGTGCGTTGGTGGCGTGCGGTAGTGATATGCGCGTGCGCATTGGTGGTGCGCAGCGACGCGCTTCCGCCCGCTGCGCTGGGAGATGTTGTGGCTAATGCAGCCACCAGCCTTAACTCCATGAAGGTAACTATTATGAATGTTTATTTTCACAAGCTTTCATAACTTGTTAAGTTAGTATGCATGTAAGGATCAAATCTTGTTAATGTTATACAAGACGCTGGTGCCCACCTCGTCGATTTAATTCCTTAGTCGCCTTCGACGACATTAACGGGAAGACCCTCACTTCCCGTTAATGTCGTCGAAGCAGCCCCGGATCTTCAATTATTTTTAGGCGGGGCAAAAACTTAAGAATGCTTACCCACTTGAAATTCTTTTTTACCATCATTTCAGCCATCAAATGTACAATAATTGGTGGTCATTAAAGTCATAGTTTGCAGTTTGTTTGAATTTGCTGCCCTTTGAACTTGCCGCCCGGGCCATAGGCCCCAGCTTGCTCAACCCTCCCCCGCCCCCTAAATCCGGAGCTAAAAGGGAGTAGTGCTTTTAACACTACAGGGCGTAAATAAAACTTTACTCATACCGATGTCGCTTTAATACTCTTTATATCATATCAGCGGTTATCTGTACCAATATATTAAACATCTTACAATTTAATTTTAAGATTCCAGACAGATTTCTAATTTCAAACGGTGACGAAATAATACTTGGTTACTAATCGGTTAGTTACAGTTAAATTATATCTGTAAGAAATAGCAAATATTTATGTAATGATTCGTAAATATCTATAGAGTATGTATGTCTGAGTCTGAAAAATAGATAATAAGATTATCATTTCCAGTGGCAAATTCCACAGTAAAAATAAAATGGACCTAGTGTTAAATATGCGTTTTATGCATAAAACTTAATTATGTTCGCATTTTGGGGAGTTTCTTTAAGAGCGACTATTAAACATATTATACATTTATCTTTGATCTTTAGAGAGATAAAATGGAGACTTTTTAGTCACTAGACGTTAGACTATGTGGAAGAAGTTTCAAGTATTTAACTCAATTTGGCGAAATTTTGAGTTCGATCTCCTTAGTTCTCACTATACGACGTCTTTCAGGACTTTTATTAAATAATACTCTCGTTTTAAGAAAGTTTTTGTTGACTTAAAGCATTGTTATAATTATTATCTACTTAGGTATATGTAAAATAAATCCTTTTTTATCGATATTATGTAGCATTCTAACCTTAATATGCATACATAAAGAGTACGAAGATAAACAAATACTACATGTATTTGTTCCTCCGCTAACCTAGACACTTTGTCAAGCTATTGCAAAACTTAAGTTACACCAAAGCCTACATTTAAGTGTGGTGTCATAAAATTGTAACACCTTTGTCTGTGCATACACAATATTGTACATACATAATTTGTAGTGTATGCAATCCAGGTATAAGAAACTTCTCAAATAAATGTTCATGAAAGTTATATAAGTTAAAATTATTTTAATAAAAAAACTTTAATATTTTCTTGTGTTTTGTCCTTTAGTCTGGCACTCTTTCACACTACATGACAATCTTTTATTTTTGCCTTGTTAGTTGATATGTGTGTGAGGGTCAAATATTGATCGGAATATTAACTAGTTAACCTCAACGATAACCACCGATTTGGCTTAAATTTTGCGCACCTTTTTGATTTGGAGAATGAAACTTATTTCAAATAATTACTTATTTTAACGAATTTAATTTAATTTTCAAAAAAAATATCTTTTGTTACGTCACTTAAGTGTTATGCATTTAATGATAAGATAAAAACGTATGATTTGATTATTATCTTTACAAAATGAACTCAAATATATCATACAAATTAATATCGTACGGTGGTATGAAATCCAATAGAGGTACATAAGGTTTGTACATATTGTACTATTGTTAAAGTACTATTTTCAATGTTTTCAATGTATTATGTCATTACTCCGTGCACGAAAAACCTTGTAAGATAAATAAATAAAGTAAGTTCAACTCACACTTGGCTGTTAGTTTTTATTACGAGTGGCTTAGAAGAAATCGTTAAGCGCTTTTGCTACCGTCCCGCTCGTTGCACCCATTGTTATACGAGTAGTGTTTTTAACTTTGTTTTTGTCTATATTGTTATAACCCTAACCTTTTTATGCTTAATGACAGTAGTTAGTTAGTTAGTGTAAAGCGTTGCTACTTCTGTTTCTGGCTTATAGGGTGTAATAGGACATACTTTACCTACCTACCTATGCACCTTTTTCTAGCGTGCAGTACTTACGTTTCGGTGGAAAGGTGTGCTTGCCGGATGACTAGTATTTGAGGCGAACATCCTAGTAGGAGTAGCAACGCATCTGTGATCGACTTCAATTAGAACGCCTGTTCTGTATAAATTAGCTTACAGGTATTCAAGGGCGGCAGAGACTATTTACCATCAGGTAGACTGCATACTCGTTTGCTATTTCAGTCTGATATAAAGAATACTTATCCGAGAGGTTCCAATTTGTTTCTCAACGGTAGCAACGCATTTGTGGTTCAAATGAGGAAGGATTCTAATCTTACAAATTATTACAGATGTTTATTGCAGTGGGTACTGACCAGTCGCACTACATGCTCGTTTAATCTTTTTATCGTATACATACATATATAAAAAAAAAATACAGACGAATTAAGTACCTCCTCCTTTTGGAAGTCGGTTAAAAAGGAAAGGTTTTATTTTAACCGTTTTTATACTGGTAGAGATAAATTATAATTTAACTTTTGCACACTTAATATATATTTCCTATCAAATATGTTTATTAGTGAAGTATAAATCACTACAAATACGACGAAATTAAACAGTTTATCGTTTTAACAAAAGCTCTCCAGCGCCGATCAATAATATACCGAATGTTTGCACGCTGTCTATAAATTTAGGGAATTTTATAACATTAAAATTATTTTAACCACACGTTTGTACTTATGGTTTACCTATATTACCTCATTTAAATGTGATTGACGTGTGCAATTCACGACTGGTAGAAGTAAAACTTAACATCAATAACAAAAAAAATATCAGTCTCCGATACTTTGAAATGCATTTTAATTTAAAAGCAAATTTAGGTGA
Organism: Cecropterus toxeus; assembly: GCA_018249875.1. NCBI lineage: Eukaryota > Metazoa > Arthropoda > Insecta > Lepidoptera > Hesperiidae > Cecropterus > Cecropterus toxeus. Next base: position 2,539 of record DWNE01007270.1, on the reverse strand, counting down.
AATTTTTATTTCTGAGCATAAGGGTATTAATACTTTTGCATTTTCAAAAATAGATAACGTAATCACTGAGCGCATATTCGGACATCTTATTGCGTACTTCGTAACTATATGCAAAGTAAAATAATTAGCGTGATTCAAAAAAATCGGCCAAGTTCGGGTCGTTCACGAAGGATTCCGTAATAGTAGATAATGGCTCTACAAAAAACGGCAAAAAAATCACGTTTGTTGTAAAGGAGCCCCCCTTAAATATTTATTTTATTCGGTTTTTAGTTTGTTGTTTAGTTTTTCTTTTTTTTATCTGATTGAAGTAGCAAACGAGCATGCAGTTCACCTGATGGTAAGTGGTCACCGCCGTCCATGGACACCTGTAAGCAACTTCAAATAGAACATGGGATTTATCTGAAGTCAAACACAGATGCGCTGCTACTCCCGAGGACTATGATGGTCGACTCATATAAAAGTGTGCCGGCAACCACACCCTTCCATCGAAACGCAAAAAAAGCTTCACGCTAGAAATAGGTGTGGCGGTGGTACTTCCTCGGTCGAACTACTCTGGTTCTACCACCTACAATATTTGTTTGTTGCAACGAATACCGTTTGTTGGTTCGTTATTATAGCGGCAACGGATATACATCATCTGTGAAAATTTCAACTGTTTAGCTATCACGGTTCATGAGATACTTACAGCCTGGTGACATACAGGCGGCCAGACGGATTGACAGACAGACGGGCAGTGGATTCTTAGTAATCGGGTTCCGATTTACCCTTTGTATATGGAACCCTAAAAACGGGTACAGCGTCACCTAGTAGCGTCACGCAGACAACTACATTCGTAACGCATATTCGTTTCATCTAGTTTCAAATCTCACCGAATCTTAAAATGTTTCATCACACACAAATCTACATGCATTAAACGTTTGTCGGTCTGTCTAAATTTCATTGAACGTTCACAATGCATATAAACAGTTCTGTTTTGAATTTATTGGCGAATTACAACATAAGTAGTGACACGTATCTTGTATAGGCATCACCTATATGTTGAAAAACACATTTTAAATTAAATCACGTGAAATTGCGCGATTCCCGCGGGGTAGTGGACTAAATAGCAATATTGCTATTGAGCAACATATAAGTGTTGCACGTGAAACACATTGCAGCTTACCCATTACGTATGTAGCTAAGTTCTATCACTTAAGTAAGTTATCATTTACGTCAGATTTTCAAGTTATACTACTTTTGGCGCGTTAAGGAAAAATGATAAGAGTAAATTTTTACGATGCGCGCGCACACTGTCACGAAAAACCGACACCCTGAAGTTATCAACGTTTTAGTTTTATTTTATTATCATTTACCTATAATAAATAAAAAATGTCCATTTCTTTAATAATTTAGAAATATTTTTTGTGATATTAAAAAAATATATTTAAGTAGATAATGCGTTATAATAAAACTTTCAATGTATTAAATACCATTTTTATTGTTAGTGTCGTATTTTCTACCCTAACAATAAAAATGGTGTTTCTAAACGTAGAATAAGGCGAAAGATATTTTTTTAAAGATGTTATAAGTAAAAAGAAGTCGATATAACTTCTAACGCGCGTGCATAAGTACTTCATTTCAAGGTCGTAGAACTTTGTGGTCCGACTACAAAAGCACCACTGCCATATCTATTCCTGCCGAATAAAATAGCCTAGTTACGTGCTGTGTTCTGATCTGAAAGGTGTGGAGGAGACATACTTATCCGAGGCGTTCCAACTTAGTTTTCAAGGGAAGCAACGATTCTATGATTAACCCCAGGTAATATTCTGATCTTACATGGGGTTGTTACAGACGTCCATAGGCGGCAGTAGCCACTTTCCTGCTTTCCATATTTAAAAAATTTATAATTTGTGTGTTACTTATATTCCTAACAATACTGCCTTATCTAAAAACACTTTAGATTTTCAATTATGTAAGCGCAAGAAAATAATAATAAGTAGAAATCAACCTGACTACAAAAACATTTTAAAAGTGTCAGACTATCCAATGGAACATTGCCTCTCGGATAATTATTGTAAATTCTGCTATTTCACTAGATGGAAGTAATATCAATGTGGAATTTAGATGAAAGTCAAAGCACCAATCCAAAACATTTTATTCGAGAACATAATAGTTGTTACTAATGGCATTGTAATTCTTAAAATGCAGTGTTAAAATATGACTGACAGACTATCCAGTGGTTCGTTGAGTCTCGTATAATTATCATAAATTTCACTAAATAAAAGTAGCTTTTTTTATTTTTTAATTTCGAATTAAAGTGAAAATGAAGGCAACAATTCAAAGCATTATTCGAGCGCATGGTGTTTCTTACTTATGTCATTGTGATTGCAAAATTATGACTTGTGACATCATAACGAACATGTTTTCTTTTAAACCTCCGATGCAAGAGAGGTGTTAATTTACCACGTGATTGTTACTCTGTTCGTTTTTTTTATATAAATATGAAGTAGCAAACGAGCAAGCAGCCCACCTGATGGTAAGTGGTTACTGCCGCCCATGG
>DWNE01007269.1:0-12371 GCA_018249875.1 Cecropterus toxeus | reverse complement strand
GCGCGGTGGACTATGGCCTGAAACTCTCTCACTCTGAGAGAAGACCCGTGCCCAGCAGTGGGACAATAATGGGTTGAAGAGATTTATAGGAAGTAACCGCTCGGCCATGAAACATTCGCTTCGTATTTCAATCGTCATCGTTGAACGAATTTTGGCAAATTTCGCCACCACAACCTCCAATTGAAATGCAAATGCTTTATACTAGAAATAGGTGTAGCAGAACTATCGCTACCAGTAGATCGATAGACGATACATTACGTCATTACTAGCAGTTTCAAGTATTTAACTCAATTTGCGAAAATTCCTAGTTCGGTCCGTTTAAATCTCAAAGTGCGATATAAAACATTGAAAAATCAAAGAATCACGGCAGGGACTAGGATCCCTAATCCCAACGAGAGATCGAAATTCATATCAATTTATTATCACCGCTTTAATAAATGAATCGTATTTATCTATGCCATGACTGTGAGCTTAGAAAATTTTATTTACTCGACCAGCCAATAGCCAGATAGGTGCAATTTGTAACGGTCCGCTGCATCTTCTCGAGTCAGCGAGGTTAATTAGAAAACTAACTAGTACTGTAGCAGTTTATTTTCTCACCGCCGTTTTCCAAAGATTTCCAAGTGCCCGTCAACTGGAAAGCCACTCGAGCTGTTACTGTTTTCTTTGATTTCTTTTAGGCTGTGTTTTTCCTGATCTAGAATACTTATGCTGCAATTCAGCTTTGTTACTGTTATCGTCGTCAACTGTCCTTGTTATCGTCTAACTGCTGGGCAAGGGTCCTCTTAATTGACATGAAAACTGTAACTGAATTAAAGGTTAAAATAGTTAAATCTTCCGTAATTGTATTGCTATCATCATAGCCACAATTCATCTTTAGATAAAACATTTTTGTATGTTTAAATTTGAAAACGTGTTAGAACCATTCGTGGTTCAACATCGGAGGAATGATTGCCATTCTTTTTTACTTTTTTGAGGGGTGTTATTGGGAAGCCGTACTTATTCAAGGCTTTACAAAATAGTCCTCAGAGGTAACAACGCGATAGGTAACACTCCGGTCTCATCTGAGATAGATTACAGATGGCCATGGTTAGCAGTGCCGTACTATCAGGTAAACTGCATGGCTGCAAGGCTGAGGCCTCACACTTCTTCAATGCGAATCGATAAAATATATAAGAATAATCCGAAATAAAATGTATTAATTGCGATTTTATTTGAATAATGCTAAACGCTTTTGTACATTCAATTTTAATTTGTAGTACTTATCTTTTCTATATTGGGCCGTACTTATACATGAAACAAGTACATCAAGTAAGTAAGTAATTACCTAATCGCTAGAAAATTTTCCGAATATAAATTGCTCAGCCTTGCAGAGATGTATTCACAAATATGGAATCTAATATTCCCATTCCCAACTAGATTTCCTTGCACGTGGACATTTGTATGGAAAATTCTATTGCACTTTGAATGGAAATTTAAATCGGGTAATGCCCAATTGAAGGAGATAATTGGATGCATATACCTATAGTTTCAAAATTTCTTTACTTTTGCTAACTTTTACTTGACTTATCGTATTAATTCACGTGTCTGTGAAGATTAAATCTTCCATGTGATTTACAAACTAGTTAACCCCAAATATCAACCTGAATTTTTGTATTTACAATGTAGGATCAATATTTTTTAAGGATGTATAGAGACCCCCATAATGTGAGTATTGGACTATTAATTGAAACGGTTTTCGGAAATGAATTGGAAACACAACATATCGTTACAACAAATCTTGTTATATAAATTATCGTTACACCAATGAAGCACGGGATTTGTAATACGAAGAAAAGAGATAAAAGGAAAATTCGAATAATAAACTTATATTTATATTAATTACGTACACTTTAATTAGCTTTTATTAAATTCTATAATAGCAGTAAATTATTTAGTAAGTGTAATATTCTTAATAAATGATTCTTAAACATGAAAAATATTTTCGATTTTAAAGACGTACATAATTTGGTAGCGATCTGTTTTACGATTTTTGCCCACTTTACTCGTATTGTATCTTACTGAAACCTTAAATACATTTATCCTATAACCTCACACTATTATTGTAAGTTAACTAAATATTGATGGCCGCCGACAGCCATTAAACTTTTTTCGGGTCGTTTATCGTGAGCTAATCCAAGGCGCCTTATAAAAATATTTAAGGCAGTCCCGAGCAATCAATTTCTCCTATACTTAGCGTTTTATTATTGGCATATAAACTTTTATAGTCTGTGAAACAGATGGATGTCAAATAGATCATTATTGAGTTTTTGTGTAATAGGATCACTACATAAATTATGTCATAAACTCATTTAAATATGTAATATGCATCCATGATGTACAAAACTACCTTCTGTTCAAGTTATGGCATAAAAAATGTTAAAAAAGCACTATACAGTGCTCTTAAACTAGCACGACAATCTGTTAAAACAGGCGGAATCATGGAAAGATGACGGAAAGTACGCATCATCACATACATAGACATTCACAATGTTGAAGGAGTCGCCTATATTTCGCCTAGTTTGAAGAACATTTCTTGTTCACCAAAAATGAAACGGCACATGAGGGACACCCCGTTTAAAGTACTGTTATAAGGTAGAAATAGGTTTGACGGTGGTGTCTGCGAACTCAGGTCATGAAAGGTTCCGCCTAATTCAAATCCCACCAGACTCGGTGAATATCTCCGAAAATCAGACATCGAACCATTTACCTCAACAGAATTTGGATGAAAAAATGTTTAAGAAATTATAAGGCCAATTTATTATAATACGGTTAACTATATTTATTGCATAAGTCTTGCATAAGTATAAAAAGTTCATAATGTGAACTCACACGTTTCCACGTTATTTGAATACGTCACGAATATTTGCCATGTATTACGGCCAATCCCTATTAAACTGTGGCGACAAAGCCGTAAAGCCTAATAAAATATTGAAGGCAGTCCGGGCAATCAACTTTACCGACACTTAGTTCTTTAATGTCGGCACTAAAGACTCTTTATGGACCCGGCAGATTGACCGACGTAGACAATGAATACCAACTAATATTGCCATTATATTCTTAACCCATTTAAGTTGCAAACGGTTAATTACAAATCCTAAATAGGAGTAGGGTTAGCAAATGCTCGTACTTACTGAAGCCCATTTTACTTCGTGCCTGTAATATATGAGTTTAGACTAATTATCGCGGAATCGGATTTTAATATGTGACGAGTGTTCACGACTCGCGTCCCTGTAGTTCTAGGATTAATAAACCGCTAGATATATCCTGCCTATCCAGTCCCTGCCTAACGTAAGAGGCGAATAAAAGGGGTTTCCGGGATTGCGAGCGACGCAAGTGGGAACTCGAACCGTCCTGCCAATCGGTCCCGGGAAGACCGGCGGGATGTGTGGTTGTGCACCGTCGTAAAGACCAGACGATGCGGTGAAAAATCTCATGTAACCCGCTCCCATGGTGTCGGATACCTTATGAAGGTTTCAAAACAAAAAAGGGCCTACTTCAGTTTAAGGGAGAGAACAACAAAGAGATATGCGACACTGCCTCTATTTCGAAGGGTAAAATAGATATACCAATTACACTATTGAATAAAAATTTGCCAAGTTGAAGATAAAATGCATATAGCGAAGTTTTAATGAAACCGCGTTTGCAAATAAGGAGCAGCGATGTAGAAATGTTATATTTATCTCTGTATAGTAATGCTTCGCTTGTTTGAAATTTAATTTAGCTTTTATTTTAAACTTTTTAAACTAGCTGTACCACTCAGTTTCACCAGCGTTTATTAAAGAACAATATACTAAAAACGAACAAACATAGCGTAATGTTAAAAAACCTAAAGCCTTCCACGATATTTACTAATCAACACAAAAAATATTTTTCAATTCGAACCAATAGTTCCTGAGATTAGCGCGTTCAACCAAACAATCTCTACTGCTTTATAATATTAGTATAGATAGGATATTTATCCCCAGATCACCCCGCATTTTTAATTAAACTCTCTTTTTTTATACCTTCACTAAAATCTTCAATATTATTCGACTACGGTATGTTATAAAAATACTTAATAAAGCTCTATTTATTTATCATAAACATGAAAATCCCTGAAACGTTTTATTTATCATAATCTTCTCATATTTTCCCCACTACTTTTGGGCCAGACGGAAATCTACATAACTGTTTTGTAGTCTCTGCTATTGAACGTATAATATTACAATTTTCTATTATACATTATATAATATATCTGCACCGTCAATAAAAGAAAATAATATAACCACAGTACAAATTTAGATACGTTTATTTGTTTGTTTGGTGGTAGATCAATAGCACCACCAATCCACCATGTACCTATGTACTTGTGCGCGCTACTGTAGAGCTCCCTAGGGGCATCCCTAGGGAGCGATGTGAGTTAGTCTCCGTCTGTTGTCTCGGACCATGAGTAGCCGCCATTACTCTAAACAACTTGACCAACATCTTTCAAAATAGAATAAGGGACCATAAAATAAAAAATATTCAACAAATTTCAAACATTTTTTTTCCAACATGGCTCTCGTACATCAATAATGGCCGACATGAAGTTCCACCAAAACCTAAACTTATATGATATATAATGCTGAGAGGTGAGATACATACATACATCTCCCACATGTTACATCAAACAAGAGTAAATTTATTACCTCTCTGCAATATTCTAAATATTGCTCACGATAAGTGAAGCCGTAAAATGTATGAGAACTGCGCTGTTATCACGAAGCGCCGTAAAACACAAAGTTACTCACTGACAATAGGAGGTACTATGTTGGCTATAGGAAACTTTTCTACAATGTCTTATCCGTTTGCAATAGTCCCGATCCACCCGCTGCCCCAATCTATCCCACTGCTAGTCACAGGTTTCTTTTTAGGATTAAAAGTTTTTAGGTCATTGTCTACTTACTTTGCCAAGTGTAAGTTGGTACTTCACATACCTTAGATTATAGAGCTTACATGTGTAAATAGGTTTTGGTGCGATAATTTTCTTAACCGTTAAAGTTAGTATAATTAAATCTAGCATCAAAAAATCTGAGTATCAGAGCCTGGTATTCGAACCTCGGATCAACGTCACGAGGCTAATACTACCTCTATATACTACAATAGCGTAACAAAATTATCAATAACGACGAAAAGGTTTTTTACTTCAAAAATCGTTCCAATCCAGATATCAACTTAACTCCTTTCGAACACACATCTCTTGTTTGTCAAATATATATGAGAAATAACGATTAGTTAATAAATACGTTAAAGATGTCATTTAATTAATTTGGAACGCTGTGTAAATATGTGTGCTCTAAAGCACACCGCTATAAGGCAGAAATAGGCATGTCGGTACTGTCAGAACAATTGAAATTTATGAAACTAATTATATCACTTGTATATCTTACAGGTGATATGGTAAAAACTACGGTACAATATTTTTTGGTTAATACGATTTAAGAACTAGGTAATGCAGTTACGTGTAATCTGCTACATTATTTATGACAGAGAGGATATGACCCGAAGGTACGTATCAATTTCCAGACAATTCGATTGGCAATCAACAAGGAAAACTAAATGGAGAGAATTCGTAATCATTCCGTAAAAGCAAATCGAAATAGCGGATAATAGACGCGTTTCACCATCATAGCAGCGGCGAGAAAATAATAATGTATTATGTTTTTTTTTATAAATATGCAAACGAGCAAACGAGCAAGCAGCCCATCTGATGGTGAGTGGTTACTGCCGCCCTTGGACATTTGTAAGTAACTTCATATAGAACAGGTGTTCTATCTGAAGTCGACAGATGCGTTGCTACTCCTGAGGACTGAGATGATCGCCTCATATAAAAGTGAGCCAGCAACCACACCCTTTCACCGAAACGCCAGAATGGCTTCACGCTAGAAATAGGTGTGGCGGTGGTACTTCCCCGGTCGAACTACATTGGTTCTACCACATGGCTAAATGTTGCATCCATATCGCTCGATATTATCGACCAATACATCGATACTCATATTTCTATTTATCAATATTCACAAATTGTCCAATGGTGTAAATTTTAGCTTCATGAGCTATCAGCATATAATGCTAAAATTCACATATAATTTAAAAAATAGGCTTTCTCCTTGTATTAGAAACACTGACGTTCACGTACAGCAGTACTACCGCGCACATCTAATGTTAAATCAGTAACAATTCATCATCGCCAACTCATTATTATCCCACTGCTGGGTACGGAAAGACCGTGCCCAGCAGAGAAAAGTCTCAGAATGAGAGAGTTTTAGGTCATAATCCAACGCGCTGGCCAAGTGCGAATTGATATTGACTTCACATACCTTTGAGAACTCTTTTTAGGGAACTCATAAGTGTGCAGGTTTCCTTACGATGTTTTCCTTTACCGTAAAGCAGTGATAAAATTAATTTCTAATACTCACATCATTTTAGAAAAAAACATTGGTGCATGCCTGGAATTCGATCCTCTGACAGTCGATTAAGAGGCCGAGTTTCAACCTTACAGTAGCATAATTGTTACTGGTGAGCAGTGATAGATTATCACTGCTCACCAGTAACAATTATGCTACTGTATTTTGTGTGGAAGTTTATGATAGAACATGAAGATGGACTACCGCAGAAACTTTTATATCCGCGGTAGTATTAAGACTGCTGGAATCAACAACACGTAGAAATTTGTTTTAAATTAAATTTTACTTCCAAATGTTCATGGACGCCCATCGGGTGAACCTCGCTACCTAGATTTTTTTTAGTATTTAAAAACGATGACATATTCTTTTCAATCCGCTTTGAAAAGTATGTACCTCACTATCATTACATTTATAACAGTGTAATATACATCAAGCGAATTCCACGTATCGTTACTCTTTCGTAATGAGACAAATCCGTAAACATAGAATAAGAAAATGAATATTTTATACGAAGAAATTCATTCGGATTACGAAACTTTCCGATTCTCACTGCCAAGAATTCGTAATGCGAAAGTAACTGACAGTAAAAACGTCGGGTGTTCTGTGCAGTTTCAAGTATAAACGCAGTTGTTTATAAACATTGTTAGCGTCGTAATTCTAGGTAATTTTGTAGTTCTGCCTGTAAATTTCTGTATTTACTGAGCTACAGTCAACAATGTATCATGGTGTAGTAAATTAGGTGCCTAAACGTTAGTACTGCTGTAAATCTATTTATTATGTGTGATAACAAGAATTTGTGGACGCGTGCCCATGTTATGATCACAGCGTGAACTGATATGCGTTTTTGTTCTTGAGAATTAAGTTGGAAAGCATCATGCGTCTCCTCCTTGGCTTATCCTCATTTGAGTGTACATCAGCACACTTCATAAAGTGTTCCAAAGTTCTCGGGAGTATCATTAACGCGCCTGTGAATAACCTCAGACTTTTTTTGGGTTTATTAGAGATGGTCACGGTACATAAAATTCAGTCATAAAATTCGGTGATTAATAATAAAATGGTTACCAAATAACAGCAAAAAAATTGGTTAGAGATCCGTACCCAAAAAAAGGTAAACGAGTTAGTAAGTGAGAAACATGCATGTAGATAACGACCACCAGTCTTAACAGGGAATGTGATGACATCGATCGTCGTCATCTCTTGATGATTTGTGATCATGGCGACGCTGATGGAACCAAATCTATCTTCGCCTTCAAGTCCATAGTCTCCTCGACCCGACTGAGCTTTAAGTGAAACAGCCAGTGTAGCTGTAAACGCCATTAAGGCCAACAGCACCTACACAATTCGACAAATAAAACGGAGCACGGCCACCCCATAAGCATGATCACTTCGCCTAGTGAGTGATCTTTCTTTGCCAAAATTACATACACATGTAAAGTATAAATATTAAGTTACAAGTAACTATACTTATTTATTTAGGTACATATCCATCAATTATAGGCCGTTAACGGTCTGCTTGTTATCTGTGATCAATGGTTTGGAAGACCAACCATTTGAAGTTAAGATCTCGTGCTGAAATATGTATATAACCTTTAAGGGTTGAAAGTTCACTTATGTATCATTAAACAAAATTCATTTGGTAACTATATATTTTGTAGCGTAGTGGACCGGTTGTGGAAACAGTACCAAGCTCATTAACACGATGATGAACTTAATTTCTAAATTAATATACATCTGTATCGAATCAAGGACACTACTTCAAATTTATTTTAACTTAAGTGTTAATAAAAATGTCAATACGAGTAAAGTTATGTACCTAAGGCCATCTGTAATCCCAGCGAAGCTGCCGGCCACTAATACGATCTTGTCAACCTTCAGTTTCTTAGTCCGGATGATTGATCTCGTGCAAAGACAGTCATTAACGTTAGTCGCTCTGACCGATTGGTTTTATGTTATCGGTGAAATCTGTTGTGTGTTACTATTTTAGCAAAGGGAGTCGCAATCTTATATCCGGCCCGCATATGTGATTTTAAATTATAACTACGGTCGGTAGAAATCTGTATGGTTTTACTTTAGTGACACCGCTATAAATATTTCTGCCGTAAAAAACAGCGTCTACCGGAACTAGTAACAATGTGCCTAAGTGAGGCTGATCCCAGGAAGAATTCGTTTTTTTTCAGACTTTATGTATGATAGAATACATATCCTGTGGTAATGGTGACTGCATTACATCGCTCGTTTGATAGCTTAATATAAAAATATTGCCGATAGTACACTAATGTACATAATTTGAATTGAATAAGAGCCCTCGCTTAAATTTGAACAAAGCCTTTTAAAATGAAACAGAAATTTACATTAAACAACGAATATATAAGCTATAACAAGTTTCTTAAATTAAGCAGTAATGTAAGCATTAAACAATGTTTTCCAAAATATAATCGGAACAACAATATCAATAGACCATTCACAATGGTAAACTTGTAATAGAATTTAACAAACCTCTTTCTTATATTTTCAGTATGTGTTCTGACTTATATTATTTATATGTATATCACTTAACTATACCGTATGAGCAGTGATAGCCTAATGGTTGAAACTCGGTCTCTTAATCGAGGATCTGGGGTTCGAATCCCAGGCACGCACCACTGATTTCTCTAAAATTATGTGCGTATTAGAATTTAATTATCACTGCTTTACGGTGAAGGAAAACATCGTGAGGAAACCTGCACATCTGAGAGTTCTCATAAAAAAAAAGAATTCTCAAAGGTGTGTGAAGTCTACCAATTCGCACTTGGCCGGCGCGGTGGACTATGGCCTAAAACCCTCTCACTCTGAGGGAAGACCCGTGCCCAGCAGTGGGACAATAATGGGTTGACGAGATAACTATACCGTTGCATAATAAAATAATAAATAAGAAAATAAACATTGACACAATGTAACATCTCGTTATCGCATAATGATTGTATCAACAAACAAACATTCCAAACACAACAATAAAGTTCGAAAATTTCATATCCTTGTGCGCCGCGTCGCGATTGTCACATCTCACAGTCGCTCTTTATTATGTTTCTCATCGCTTCGTGATCGAGTTTTAATTAACTTAACTCCCACTTGTATGATATTTCAAATTCACTGCTTGTATGATTATAACGTAATGAATTTGTAAACTTTGGCGCTGTTTCATTTATATCTCTGAAAGCTATTAATAAACTTCATAAGCACGAAATCCGAAGTGTAGCACTTACAGATGTCTGGTTCAGACGAGTTTCGTGAAGAATGAATGGCATTTGAGGACGTCCATTAATTAAGGGTGATTTAGAGAGCAATCGTTTATCAGGTCAACCCAAGTCCATTATGACACTAAGTTTCTCCCAAAATTTCATTCTTGTTTAATTTGATATTCATGTCGAACATAACATTGATCTCATATTCAAAGATTTGTGGATCAACATACAGATAAATTAAGATTCCTTATCTGGGTCCGAGTATGTCCCTGTTTATTTTCATGAAATCCACAATATACTAGTAAAGGTTTATGTACATCGTTATTCATAAATTTAAATCAGGTATAAGCTATGTCTCATTGCGACGACTTATCATCCCGACGCAGTTCTAAAGTTTGTAAGCCTTGTTCATGATACTCGTATTTGTATTTACTTCGTAGTAAAGCTCTGTCGTTCTCATATGTAATTTAGGTTTTTAAATTCTGCATGTATGCTTCACTGAGTAGGAGTTCGTTGAAAGTTGTAATATACACATTGTTTTGCTTCAGTCCTGCTTTTTAAAGGAAAAAGGTGAGTTGAAGGAAAAAGATAAGAGTGACATTTTAATTTTTGCGCTCTGTAACAGGTAAACGACAGGATTAATCAATTTCAATCACAATCTTTACTTCTAAAGATCACAAATGAATATAGGTAATAACGATCATTTAATTTTTGTAAAATTAAATAATAAAATGTTTATAACCTTGATACTTGATAATTCACCGTATTGGTGGTGAAATAAAAATACGTAAAATAAATAAATGTACGAAATTTACAATTTGACGCTCTGTGGCCTAAACCTTTCTTACTCGAAAATGAAATGCGCCCAACAATGGAAAATCTACTATTTAATGAAACTCTAAATTTGACTGATAGTGTAGGACATTATTAGTTACTTATACTTATGACAATGCAGTTAAGTACCTAGTACATTAGAAATAGTCCTTTGAAAACTAATCAGTGACTAGACAGGAATAGAAATAGACAGGAATAGAAACGATTTTAATTCAGCCACGTATCAAAATAAAACTAGTTTCTCAATAAAGTAACAGTATTATATTATTGCATACAACAATCGTTAAACGTCAATAGGGAAGAAAAACAAAAGACTCCCCTATTATTTTCACAAACTTATCTTAACAGCCAGAATTTACTTAAATATGACCTATTTTATTAAAATCATCAAAATAAAATTAAACCATTTATTCATTTTCTAACACACGAAAGGAACTAAACCGAAAGAAAACGTACAATCTCAGAAAACCAAAGTTCAGAAACAGAGACATAAACTGAAAAAGATGAAATAAAGTCGACGCTTACAAACTTTGGCGTCGCGATAACTAGACGTTATTACGCTATGTATTTACGCGTTGCTCATTTTTGCGTCTGATGTTATTTAAATTAACGTCGTCTTCCATTTACGTATGTTTGTATCAAGTTTTGTTTGTAAATCTGAAGAATTAGTTTGTAATAATTTGACGATCCGCTTGGCCGAGCGGTCACCATACCGGTCTGACGCGCACTGGGTCCCGGGTTCGATTCCCGGCCGGACAGAAATATGAATGATGAGTTTAGATTTCTGTTCTGGGTCTGAGTGTTTGTGTATTCGTGTTTGTGTGTCCAATGCACCCACGACACAGGAGAAAATCCTAGTGTGGGGCTATGAGTGTAGAAAGCGTGTTTTTTTTTAATTAAAAAATAAAAAATACACACGTTTAAGAATACTAAGATATTAAGTAATAATAATTGGATATCAGACTTTTGTTTTGGATTGCGTGATGGGCGAAAAATAGTCCTTATCAACCTCACCCATCCTACCTCCTTTCCATTAGCGGAAATGACTATCATCAGATGGACTGCATGTTCTCTCACTCTATTAGGGTTGCCAGATGGTATCCAAAAGGAGGACATGTCCTCCTTTTCTATGCTTTGTCCTCCCATCCTCCCTAAGAGGAATAGAGTAAATGTGCAGTCAGTTACATCTTTAATTCTCACTCACTACAACTTTTAAAACATGACTTGTGAAGATTTTTATAATTATTTGTGGAAAAACTAAAAAATCTTGCAAAAAATTGGCAGCTCACCTAAGTATGATTAAAATAAGGTCAGTAGAATATAAAAAAATCGTTTGATATTCTTAATATTCTGTCGGCCCCTAAATGTGCTGCCGGGAGTGCCACTCGAGGCTTTTAAAAAACAGTTATGTATGTACACTAAGATCTAAATTTTGCCGCCCTCTGTGCAAAATGTGCCGCCCGGGGCGCGGCACCCCCTCTGCCTCCCCGGCACGCTACGCCACTGGTAATTTCCTAGTAGTATATATGTAGATTAATTATGCGTGTGTTCTTGTTTGTATCTGGTTTATTTTAAGCCTATACTTCTGGCCATTAGTAAGCATGCTCACTAAAATAGTTTCTGCTAATAACACAGTACAGGAAGCAGTAATAGTTTGTAAACGTGGTGTTGTAGTCCATATAATGAGCTCAAAGATTAACACATTAGGTAGAAATTATTAGAACATTTAATTTTTTTTTACCTATCAGTCTCACTCTTTATTTTCTTTGGTCTTCTTTTTAGAGTTCCGTAGCCAAATGGCAAAAATCGGAACCCTTATAGATTCGTCATGTCTGTCTGTCCGTCCGTCTGT
>DWNE01007268.1:0-12371 GCA_018249875.1 Cecropterus toxeus | reverse complement strand
GTGATATGCATGCTAATTTGTACGGAGGTATGAAAGTGTGGATGTGGTATTTGGATTTTTATTTGGATGTTTATTTAAAGAGATACGGCAACTCGCGTCGCGAAGGGGTCATTATACCAGTCTGACACGCAGTGGTTTCTGGGTTTGATTCCCGGCCAGATACACCTAAATGAATTTGCACGTCTGTTCTGGGCCTGAGTGTTTTTTTGTTGGTGTGTGTGTGTGTGTCTATGGCACCCACGATCCTGGTGAGGCTATGAATGTATAAAGTTTTTTTAAAATTAGATGCTGGTGTATATGCTGATTTAGAATTAGATATATATATACCTATTGGATAATAATTTTATAATATCTTAGTACATATGACAAATGAGAAAATAATTGTATTTTTGAAACTGAAGTTAAGTGGCATACTAGTAAATACTTGGTATGAACCAACAATGATTATATTTGTCAATTTTTAATTATCAAATGTTTGCTGTAATTACTGCAATAGTAATGATTTTCACATTACCTTTGTTTTGTGTCTGATTAAAAAATAAATTAGTAACATCGTTAAAAACATTAAAACAAAAAACCCGACTACTTAAAATTAATTATTTGTTAATAATGTTATATATTTAATTTAACGTTTATAGTTACGTTTATTGTCAAAATAGTCAAGTAAATGTATATGTATATATAGTGACGATTCGAATATGTCATACTATGTCATAATATGTTTGGACTGTAGCGCGTGTCAAAGAAATGGACACAGGTACATAGAAACAAACACACATACATACATACGCTATAAAAATATCACACTCCTTCCTACGCAGTCGGGTAAAAAAGAAGACTGTTGTTATGGTAAAAATACCTTCTCCATTGATTACGTGTTCTGTGACAAGCAATCACTAGGCGCCGAGTATCGCAATTTTCATAGCTTTTGTACGTGTTATTTTTAGACAGAGCAGTGTGTTATATTATTTACTTTAAAACTCGGTGATGTTAGGGTCGATTTACACCGAAGTCTCGCAATAAATGAGAAAGTTTATATATTAACCATAAATATTTCATTTATAAATAAACTTCTAAATTATTGTGAAAGTAAATCATTGTCGTTTCATTATGCAAGGACCACCAACGAATTATTTTTTGCCTAATAACAATAATATTATTAGGACAAATGCTATCGTTTCCTTCAAAGGGTGCGATCAGGGAGTCATACTGCGCTGAGAGTGAAGCTAGAACTCTTCGGATAACCGATAATCAAAGCATTTAATTTATCCTTCTTTGCTATTTCTATAATTATAAAACACTGAGACATTGAAAAATGTAGAGGCATTGAGCAGTGATAGCCTAATGATTGAAACTCGGCCTCTCAATCGAGGATCTGGGGTTCGAATCCCAGGCACGCACCACTGATTTTCTAAAAATTATGTGCGTATTAGAATTTAATTATCACTGTTTTACGGTGAAGGAAAACATCGTGAGGAAACCTGCACATCTGAGAGTTCTCATAAAAAAAAGAGTTCTCAAAGGTGTGTGAAGTCTACCAATTCGCACTTGGCCAGCGCGGTGGACTATGGCCTAAAACTCTCTCATTCTGAGAGAAGACCCGTGCCCAGCAGTGAGACAATAATTGGTTGACGACGACCTACAGGTGCTTCGCTACAGAGCATAAAATAGTCGCCATACTTAAATAGTGCAAAATATCTTAATGAAAATAAATTTACATTCATGTAAATCGGACTAGTCGTTCTTGAGTGATTGAGTTACAAACAGACGCACCATCACATTTTTATACATTAGCATAGATAGGTATGGATAATATTTTGAACCATCAAAACATTAATTTTCGAGAAAATACAATTCCACTAGACTGTGCAAGACCCTGGCCATAAATTCTAGAAAATTATCTTTAGTAACTGAGATGAGTGACGTCACAATGTAGAAGTTCCGGCCGCTAAACTAATAAAGCTTGGATTGCATTTCCGCTCGTAGTTAGGGTTGGCACTGTTTTTTTATTTTTATAATAAAACTATTTTTATCTGGTTTATTCCGACGTATACATATATATTTCCGATTCCGATATATGTTGGAAAGGTGTGGCTGTCGGCTCACTTACACATGAGACGACCAATTTCTTCCTCGGGAGTGACAACGCACCAGCCCGGATCTTCAATTATTTTCCGGATGGGAAAAAAGTTAAAATGCCGCCCCTTGAATTTAATTTCTGCCATCTTTATCGTTTCAGAGATCAGATGTCCAATAATTGGTGGTCATTTAAAACGTATACGTGTCAAGACTTCCACTTCCTACTGACTAGGCGTCCCAATGGTCGAAGTTAAGTCAATGATGAGTTGCGCTTTCTTTTGTAAGGTTTGAATTTGCCGCCCTCTGAACTTGCCGCCCGGCTTAACTTGCCGCCCGGCTTAACTTGTCGCCCGGCTTAACTTGCCGCCCGGCTTGCCCTTCTTTTGATCCGGGGCTGCAACGCACCTGTGATCGACTACAGATAGGTCCCCTCTTCTATATTATGTTGCTTACATATATCCAAGGGCCTTACCGGGCTTACCACCACTAATGGACTGGTGGACTGCATGCTCGTTTGCCACTACATTAAAAAATATCCACTCAATGTCACTATTTATATCATAGGTAAGCACATGGTAATGATATAACTTTGTGGTTTTACTATCTATCTCTCAGATAACTTGACGCCATATCAATTGTTGTGACATTTATTCGACGTGACTACATGATGAAATAAAATATTTTTAAGGTCATTAAAGGAGTATAGTCTGACTGCCAATTTACTTATTTCTTAAAGCAGTTCTTGCGTTTCGATGAAAAAGTGTGATTGCCGGCTCACATATTATATGAGGTTCATATGACGCAACTGTCTTAGACTGTGTGAATAGCAATGAATCTGTGATTGACTTTATAATAGAAGACCCTACTACGATACGATACTACTAAGCACACTTCACTTACATATACAGCAGGCCGCCAGTAACCTCGTGGCGTCTTCTGGCGGGTCGCACTCCGGGAAGATCGGCTTCAGCACGTACACGCTGAAGGTCAACGCCACGATGGCCTGTAGGCAGAACAAAACACATTTTTGTATATCTGTTATCATGTCAAAAAAAGGGGAGATGGGGGTAGATGATTTTTTAAGAATAGGCGATATGGAAAAATCTCCACATGGAAGGATTTTATGTTTTTACCCGACTATGTCAGAATGAGGGTAATGTTTTTCGAGCGTATGTATGTATATAATTATGTATGTATGTTTGTTTGTATGTACGTCCATTTCTTTGGCATGCGCTACAGCCCAAACGACTTGACGGATTGTGACGAATCATTAGCATCGTCTCAGTTTGGAAAGTTACATAGGCTATATGATATATTGATAATAATATAAATAATCTATATACATATATATATTTTGAAATTAATCTAATATAAAATAATATATATTTAGAAAATAACGAAGTAATAGACAATCAGTGGCAAATCATTTATTAGAATATAGATAGAAGAAACAAAATTTGAAAACTCATAATTTCGTGGATGCATGCATGCAAAGCACCCTTCACATTTCCTTAGTGGATACGCTGGTCTCTTACACAAGCCCAGGAATGAGAAATAACAGGCTATAGCCTTGTAAACTATTATCGTTGACAAAACATACTACCCATAATATAACATCAGAATTGACCTCGGTATCTTCGTTGACCCCTGGTTATTTGTACGCACACAGACGTAAACTGCCCTACTGAACTGGTTTGACAAAGATCGATGCTGACTGCTTAAAGGTTAAGTTCTCTTTATTGTCTAGTATTTGTTTAGAAAGCTGTTAGTTAACAGCTATTCTATATAATACATTTTTTTATAATATGGAAGTAGCAAACGAATAAGTCGTGATAAGTGGCCACCAATGCCCATCAAAACCTGTAACGAGCTGCACTCGCGGCGATCCTCTACGGTTCGCTTTGCACGTTCGTTTTTGCCACGGACGTGAAAGATGTGGAATGAGCTTCCTCCTGAGGTATTCCCGGTGCGCTATGATATGGGACTCTTCAAAAAAGGTGTGAAAAGAGTTCTCCTTCAAAGGCGATGCATTGGCGACTCCCCTGGTGTTGCAAGTGTCCATAGGCGACGGTGACTACTAACCATCAGGTAGCCCGTCTGCCTTATTGTTAGGTTTAGGTATAAAAAACCGTCACAGGCATAATCAGTTAAGACTGATTATGCCTGGCCGACTAAACCCCCACTGTGTTTTCTCCTCGCACGGCGGGAACACGGAAACGGTTTCGCAACCATCCGCGAACCCTCCGGTGCCTGGCCGCTCTCGCAGCCCCTCCTTGTGTGGAGCATGGAGCTCCCCTCCAACATCAAGGCGCGCCTTTTTTTTTATAAATTTGAAGTAGCAAACGAGCAAGCAGCCCACCTGATGGTAAGTGGTTACTGCCGCCCATGGTCATTTGTAAGCAACTTCATATAGAACAGGGGTTCTATCTGAAGTCCATCACAGATGCGTTCCTACTCCCGAGGACTGAGATGGTCGCCTCATATAAAACAACAACACAAAGGCGCGCCTTACCTCCAAGGCCCCTATCCGCAGGGCGACGGACCAACCCCGAGACCGCCACCCAGGGGCCGTGGGCATGGGCAAGCCGATACCTGCAAAGCTTTCCACACCTTACAGGCATCGACCTCCCACACCCAGCTCATGGCTCAGGTAAGCCTGAGATTAGCCACTGATGCGTTGCTACTTTGAGGACAAGTTGGAACTCCCCGGATAAGTACCACACCCTTCAGAGCAGAACACAGCGGCGCATAACACTATAACTATACCGATAAAATCGATATACATATATATTGTTTTAGTAGAATACGATTAGAAATTTACTTAGTAATATAAATTTCTTTTTTGATTGCGAGCTGAGGAGAGACTGAATGTTAAGTTTTGTTATACATATGTAAAAGAACAGAGACACGTACCACGCATTTATCTACAAATACTGCGACGATCTATGTACGTTACTAGGCGATAAAAATAGATAGTCCCTCGGTGGGCGCCAATACGAGGACAATAACTACAAATCGTCGAATAACACGATATTGCTTTTTGAATACGTTTACAAATCGTATAAACGTATTGTTATATTTATTACGTTTTCAACTCGTGGCCCAAAATAGGTTATAAGTAAGATGTATTTATGATATGTGGTTTTATTTTCTTTGTTACTGATAACTCGACAGTTGCATTGACATGAAACTTAACAAAAAGTGTGAAGATTAGATCTAACTATAAAAAAATTGCTCCGGCTGAGTTCCTAACAAGAAAAAGACTAAATGTAAATTGACGACCAAATAAAATAGGTCGTCAAATCTAAATAGACTTTGACTGGTGTCTAAGATTTGTAGACATTTTTGGATATATTTTCGGGAGTTCCCCACATACGAATTGTGAGCCCCAACGAAGACCGCCG
The DNA here is from genome assembly GCA_018249875.1 of Cecropterus toxeus. NCBI lineage: Eukaryota > Metazoa > Arthropoda > Insecta > Lepidoptera > Hesperiidae > Cecropterus > Cecropterus toxeus. Next base: position 6,888 of record DWNE01007268.1, on the reverse strand, counting down.
CGTACCCCTGAGGCTTGGATCACTTTAGGAACTAAGGGCTTAAGCGATAGTTATAAGATTAAGAGTTCAGTGAAGAATTCGGTAAAGGTGGTGATGACCAGCATACCTATTTCTACCTAGTAACATCATTCATTTAAGTTAACGTCATTTATTTAATTTTCATTTATCATCATTCATTTAAGATGAGTAGTGCAATGTTTTCCAACTCTATTTAGGCCATTTTTAGGCCTTAACATTTCTAAAAGTTTACTTTTACATTACAACCCAAAGCGAAAGTGTTAAAGTCGTGTCGAGTCCATTGATTTGCTTCCCTTAACTATCAAAACCCCCCCTGTGGGGCGTAGGCCCCACGTTGGGAAACACTGGTAGAGAGTTTTTATTTGAAAATCGCAGACAGGCGTCAATGTAATTCGTAAGTAGGTGGTATTTGGTAAGCAAATGATTGGGCCAAACGCCTATTTGCGTAGGTATTTCCATAATCTCATCACATGACAAAGCTTCGCCGTCATGGCGCCTCTGGAAATATGCTAATGTAAGACACATAAAAACGCTATCAATATTGGTACTAGCCCCATACTATCTCTCTCTTTTCTCCTGTATCGTATCATGGACACGATGAATGCACAAAGCTCAAACTCAAACTGATATTCAGATGCCTTTTTTGTAACGAGGGGCAAACCTTCAAAAGGTACTTGACGCTGTGGAAGCAACGCCGGATTATGTGGGATTTTGGCCGCACTAAAAAACTCCCCGTGTGGCCGTTCTCAGCGCTGCAATGAGGAATCCGGGATCTCCAACGGAACATTACCGCGTTGCACCTTTTCGGGCTCTTTCCGTTAAGCATTTACGCTCACTGAGTCTTCAGGTGTTTGCGATCACACATGCCGCCGTCCTTCCCGGGATTGCTTGGCTAAACTGCTCAAGCTCCCAGTCTTACTACCCGCAACCCTCGAAGCCCTCTTTTAGTCACCGACAGGCAGGGGATACCGTAGCTCTTTTCTGCTCTCGGAACTACAGGGACAAATCATTCACATGTCTGCCTGGCTGGGGATCGCACCCGGAACCCTGCGACAGACCAGTGGCCGCTCCACCACGCGCGTCACACGTTCAAGATGTCTCATAAACCTTCTGCCGAGTCTCACCTGTTTACATAAGCGCCGAAAATCAATACCCATCGACAGACGCACTGTATATAGTGCATACGTACTATAAATAGATTTGTAGCCAAACAATTGGATAATCCGAAGGCTTTCGGCTCTTGGCGCACGACAGTGTGTCGGCCTAGTTCAGAAATAAAAATTAACGAAATATGTATAAAAACGAGATTAAGCAGTGATATCTGAAATTGTGATAGTGATATGTGAAATGTGATTACCCGTATATTGTAGGTTTTATTAAACAGAAAACAAGATGACATAAAAAAAGGATACAGTAAATGAGTAATATGAGTGACATCAGTTTTACTTTTGAGCGCAGGTATATGGTTTTTATGGTATGGTGTGGTACGCGGATTCAAATCTAATGTATACGAAAATATTTGTGTACCTACTTATGTTTTCATATTGGCACTAATACAAAAGTAAAAAAAAAACATTTAAAATTGATTTATTTGAAGTTAACGTTTAAAATTCATTAAAATTGTAATACCCATAACCGAAACTATAGGATCATCCGAAGTAATAACATAACCTTATCCAAAACGAGTATATATTATTCCTATATCCATACCCCTGCTCAGATCCGAAATTTCAAATCTATAACAACTGCTTTAACAGAAAATGTAAATGTCTTCTACATTTACATTTTCTGTTACGACTAGGCTCGTTTGCTACATAAACTATGTACCTGAGAGCAAGGCCGGACTATCATGCACTCGATCCAAAGCCTGATGAAGGCAGCGAAGGGTCCAAACGTCTCCATAATGTAGGCGTAGTCAGCGCCACTCAGCCGTATCATGGTGCCAAGTTCCGCGTAGCAATATGCGCCTACCTGTAAAAGATAATCAAGATTAAATACACATATATACATATATATAAACATAAACGCTTTCTACACTCATAGCCTCACAATAGGATTTTCTCCTGTGTCGTGGATGCCATGATACAAAGACGAATACACAAACACCCAGACCCAGAACAGAAACCTAAATTCATCATTCACGTGTCGAGCCTGGGATCGAACCTGGTGTAAGGAAAAGCTAGTCACTTATTAGTTAATATTGATGTGAAAAAATCCTGATTGAACTTCACTACTCGTAGTAATAAAAAGCTGATTGTTATTGATAGAAACCAACAAATCAGCCAAACTTTTGTTATCAAGCAATCTTTTTGCTCTAATTTTTAAAGTCATATGATCTTGCACGTCGTTATTGTTATTAATAGCAGATATTAATTGCCTGGCTATCTGTGGCCATATGACCGCGATAACGCAAGTGTCGTATTACCAATTAATATGCGAAAACATTGTAGTAGATTTTCCCCTTGATACAAACTGACGGTATTCAGCCGCTGAAATATATTGAATGCTGATATTTAGTTGTAAGAAGTAAGTAATATTTGATGACTTTTATTTAGTAAAAGTAACAAGCGAAATTACAGATTAGTCGATTTGATTTGACGATTTGCGTTGAGGAATTTTCATCATGCCGCTATAACGCGTAGCAGTTTCCGGATTCGATCCCCGGCCGGACAGAGATCAATAACGAGTTTAGATTCTGTTCCGGGTCTAGGTGTTTATGTATTCGTCTTTGTGTCCATGGTACCCACGACACAGGAGAAAATCCTAGTGTGGAACTATGTGTGTAGAGCATTTATTTTACATTTGAGTCGTATTGTAATACTGTGTCAAATCGCTGATCTATGATGCTCTAATCCACCCGAATAATAATGTGTCACAGAGACACATTTAATTCTATTTCCGACATTCTTTGAATATGTTGAATACATTCTTCGAATACATAAACTCGAGTTATAAAATTAATACTTCGAAGAAGTTGACAGAATAATAAATTGTGGTCGGATGCAATTGCAGCAAAATCTTATCAGTCAGTGCTTTTCCGTTGTTGACGGACAGTTTTATCTTCCTGTCCATTTACTATATGAGTGAAATTATACGGCTTATTTAAAACCAAGTTGCTATCCATCCATTCCTTTATAATGCCTTTGAGGTCTACTTCTTTTCATTAGCCTGCCCGATTTTCCGCTGTTTTTTTTGTCGGATAATCTCAATTCAGATCGTGTCCCAATTTGGGAAGTAGTGTAACAAAAAATATTGTAACAGACTACCTGACGATATTAAGTGCCTATGCCATAATAATAATAATAATTTTAGGTTATCAATTGTGTCACGTTTTATTAGAATGATGATGTTTTATTATGAATATCCTTATTTTGTATAGGCCTACGGAGGCACTGATAAATTGTCATTTACAGTAGTAGTTTTCTTACACTACCACTGGATCGGAAAATGACCTCAACTGAGCAGATCCGGCAAGAAACTCAGCGGGTTTGTCTTTTTTCTTTGTATTTTTTTATATTTTTTTTTTACCATCTTGTTTAATACATGGGCAATAAAAGGCTAGTTCCAGTATGTTGCCTTATTTTTGACTAAACATGTTTGGCAAGATACGCTACACTTAGCGTATAGCCATATAGACATTTCAAAAAGGTTTAGTACCTAAAAACAACTGTGTTGCTACGGAAATTAGCTGGAACGGCGAATTGAACCTGTTTCGATTATAGTTTTAGCGAGAAGGGATAATAGAACGAATGCTCAGGTCAGGTCAGAAGATTCGTTATACGTGACCTTGACTCCAGAACTAAACATCGAAATCCCAAAGGCAAACAAAGCCGACAAATCTTAATACCACACTATTATTATCAATTAGTCTTCGCCTTCGAACTTCATTGATAAACCGGTTCTAAGGTCAGGTCATGATCAAGTTATGATAATTGGCTGATTATTTAACATACTATTATGCTAACTAAACAAATAGTTAAATAATAGACACAATTACTAATTACAATTGTATTGCGGACATAACTAATCATGGCCGATAGAACGTCCTTATTAACCCCCGTCACAAGGAAAGTAATGTTTTTTGAATGAATGTATGTATGTCCATTTCTTTGGCAAGCTCTACAGCACGAGCGGTTTGACGGAACGTTACATACGACGTATTCTGCCCTCAGAAGCTCAAAAGCATTTTTTTTTATTTTTACGGCTTCGGATTAGGGTTGTCAACCGTACTATAAGTATTTTACTATATTTTTTTGAATAAATAACGGAAAAATAACATATTTCCAACATTGATATCAAAACAAATAAATAAATCGGTTCCAAATATAAACATATACATAAATTTTAATTGAAGCATGTCACTTTAGGGCCCTAAAATTTGGTACAAAGGTTCCTTTCATGGTGAAAGTGAGCGATAAGAAAGGTTTTATAGAAATTCAACCCCTAAGAAGTTTAAATAGGGTTTAAAAGTTTATATGAAAGTTCGCCAATTTTGAAGCAAGCTCTATGAAACTTAGTGTCTGGCTTTATGGGTAGAAATAATGAATGCAAACAGATACACCAATTTTTAATGTCCAACGAAGTGGGCACGGGTCTACTAGTCTTAGATATTGTATCCGTTGTAATCATAAATCTGGAATTGATTCTCATATTAAAAATCTGGCGCGTCGTCGTTTCATTCAAAGACCCGCTCATTGAAGAGTTTAAGGCCACTCCAAGGTCGTTATCGCGTCGACCCCTCTCTTATGAATAGTTTGAAAGATGTTTTATATTTTATAGAAAGTCATGACGTATAGCCTTAGTTATACGACAGTCTTTTACAATAGAATAATTTTACCCGACTGAGTCAGGAGGAGGGTAATGTTTTTGTTGTCATGGTTTTGTTTTTTGTTGTCTTTGGCACGTGCTACAGCTCAAACTGCTTGACGGATTGTAACGTATGACATATCGTTAGACTCGTCTCCGTTTGCATAGTGACATAGGCTATATAATTTTTAAAAATGGCGCCTAGAAATAAAAGAAAAAGGCGGGCGAGGAACGATTTTTTTAACTGGTACGACACTATGGGTATCAAATGAAAGCTAGTAAATAAACCAATCTAAAGTTATATATATCGTAATACTTTTACTTCACTATTTACTTGTCATTTTTTTATACAAAAACTCAAATTAAAAATATATCATTATGAACAAAAAAATCGTTTTAAACAGTAGAGTTTTTTGTTTTAATGTTTTTAACGATGATACTAGTTAATACTTTTTTCCAATAATTTAGAAAAAGCAAACGAGCATACAGTCCTGATGGTAATTGGCAACTGCCGCCCATGGACATGTGTTAGCAAATAGAACAGCAGGTAGAGCCCCTGTTCTATATAAAGTTGCTTACATATGGCCATGGGCGGTAGTCTCCTGGCCTGATGACTGTGGGATGACCTGATGCGAAGTGGAGACTACCGCCCATGGCCATATCATGGGCGGTAGTCTCCACTTCCCATCAGGTGGACTGCATGCTCGTTTCCTAAATCGATCTAATTAAAAAGTATGTACCATCAAGTACCAAAAGTATGTACCATTAAGTACAATTTTTAATCAATTTACCTAAACAATATTTTTTCGAATTAGGGGGCCTCCATTAATTTCGTGAGGTGATTTGGCAATGATTCTACTTCCCCTTCCCCTTGATGAGATTAAGTGAGATTAAAAAGACGTAAGATTGTCCTAAATTAGAAAAAAAAACGTGTTTACTTTATTTAATCTTATTAACTCGCAATTTACACGGTTTCTTGAAAAAGAAATGATATTAAGCCGAAACTCACCCATTTACAGTATGAGATTTGATGAAATTTGACCTGACTCCCCCCTTAATTTCTCACGTAATTAATAGCTTTCCCTTAAAAAATCTTTTTAACAAAAAATAGAAACCGACTTCAATGTCACCAAAAAGCAAAAAAACATATATATATATATTGGTTTCTCGCATACACAGTACATAGTACATAGTCCAGAAGTCGGCGCTCAACATAATTTGTTAGATTACAACGACCAATCTATGTTCTACAAGTCGAGTATGAGTTCTGAAGTCGACTTCAGAACTATGCGCACCGGGAATACCTCAGAAGGAAGCTTCCTTCTGAGGTACTCCTGTTGCGCATGTACATGGGGCTCTTCAAAAAAGGTGTGAGAAGAGCTCTCCTTCAAAGCCGGTGATGCATTGGCGACCCATAGTGTTGCAAATGTCCATAGGCGACGGTGTCTACTTACCATCAGGTAGCCCATCTGTCTTATCGTTAGGTTTAGGTATAAAAAAAATCTAGTTGCTCTAGAATGAGTTCCCAAGGCGGTGTTCAAGAACAGCTTTATTAACTTTATATAAAAAGCTTCCGGCGACAGAAAATGAGCCTTCATTATAAGGAGCTTTCAACCTTCTTATGTGTAATTTGCAATTTTGCACGACTCTTGGGGATACTAGAGATTTATTACTTGAAGGTCTTATTTACTCTATACTTAAGTAGAATTTAACTAACAATATTTCTTGTTTGCAGTAAATTGTGTATCAAACAAGAAATTATTATGAAAACAAAAAACCCGACTTCTAAAACTGACATTAGCGGTCAGGTTTTATTGTTATTTCATTTTATTAATCTTTGGGAAACATACAATGTTTAATACATACTTCAACTTCACATAGGTACAACATACATAAGCAATATGTGGTACATTTTTTAAAGTTGTGATTTTGCATCGCGAGGAGTAGGTAATTTTATGTATTTTTATTTCAATTAATTTAAAGTTATAATACGAGCAAAAATAAATATATCTATATATATAAAAGGCAATTCCTACTCACTGACTGACATATCAAACCACAGCC
>DWNE01007267.1:0-12373 GCA_018249875.1 Cecropterus toxeus | reverse complement strand
AGTAACAGACATTGTTGGACAGGCAAATAATATTGACCTCATTCTGTAATTGCAATAGTTGTGTGTAAAGTAAACTCATCATAATATGAGTTCTATAACAGTTTCATACGAATTAATTAATATATATGTGTTCGTTATATTATGTATGTTCCTTAAATATATATTCAGCAATTAGAAAATACAGCTAAAATGTATGAACTGATTACAAAGAAGAAAGATGAAACTGTCAAATTTCTTGCTGGATTTTTACAGTTGAGGTTGTGTTTGATTCTGGTGGAAGTGTAAGAAAAAGTATTACATAATGTATATAAGGTATAAGTAATAATCCTTTTCAATTTATATATTACATGACTGTAGGAAGAGTATAATTTCAATTAATAAATATAAAATATATAAACGTTTATCTTATATATACACAAACTCAAGTCAATTTTCGAGACTGAGGTATATTATTTTTTAGCATGCATACCGATATTACGTTTAGAATTAAGATATTATTAATATTTATAATAATATGCTGTTGATGTTAATGAATAAATAAAATAAAAATGAATTTCCAGTCAAAGGAGTCCAAAGTGCTAAAACTAAAGGACGATGTACCAGTGACAGATAGGAAACTGCGCTCGTCCGATTCGCCAAAACCAGAAGCGAAGAAACCGGAGAAAGCTCAAGAGAAGAAAGAAAAAGAGGCACCAAAAGAGAAGGAATTAACAAAAGAGAAAGAGTTGGGAAAAGAGAAGGAGATAGTAAAAGAAGCGGACACAACAAAGATAGATAAACCAGCCACGAAAAAAGATTTAGAGTTACCCGAAGCGGAGAGTGAGAAGAAAGATGATTCTATCGTTGAGATTGTCATTGATTTGGATGCTGACGGTGAGTTGATTTCATTTGATTTATATATAATACTAGCTGACCCGGCAAAAGTTGTTGTGCCATATACATTATTTCTAAGTAATTTCTAGTGTAGACAAAAATTAACTAACTTATTGTAAGTGCGTAAGGATGATTGATTGAACAGTTATCGACCGATATGAAAAATGATTAAATTACTAATATGGATATTAAAAAATAGGGATTGGTGAAAAAAGGGTAAAAATTTAGGGTTGTATGTATTTTTAATGCGACATAATAAAAAAAATAAAAAAATGTCTAAAATAAAAAAGAAATGTTAAGGGTGACAGTTATCGACCGAGATGAAAAATGATTAAATTACTAAAATGGTTATTAAAAAATAGGGATTGGTGAAAAAAGGGTAAAAATTTGGGGTTGTATGTATTTTTAATGCGACATAATAAAAAATGTCTAAAATTAAAAAAAAAAATGTTAAGGGTGAACAACCCTCATCACTAAGAGGTATGAAAAATAGATGTTGGCCGATTCTCAGACCTACTCAATATGCTCACAAAATTTCATGAGAATCGGTCAAGCCGTTTCGGATGAGTACGGGAACGTACATTGTGACAGGAGAATTTTATATATAAGAATAAGCTCATCAAAAATTCTCTCATTCAATACAGCCTCATCATATATGTCTGTATTGCAGACATTGCCAGTAATCGATGTGCCTAAGAAAAAGTATTTTTTTAATTAAAGAAATAAATTAAAAGTTCTCGTTAACGATACAGTCAAGTTCTGTAACTACTTACGTACGTACAGTTAACTTTGAATTTTCGTGTAACTTTGAATAAAAAATGCGCAAAGCGGAAATTCAAAATGTTGTAGTTGTCAAATGTCATCTAAAATTAATAGTTGTCAAACATACTTTGACAGATTTAAAAATTAATAAATGATTTGATTTGATCTGTTCGCGATGTTTTTCATCTTTCATTTAAAATAAGCGTTCAATGTCACCCATGACATTAAAGTTATCAAAATCCAAGGTTTTTTTTACCACATTCAAAGATACCCAAAACTTAAGTTAACTTTGAATGTTCTCTATAGTCCAATTTTCTCTCATTTTTTCTCAATACTCAGGAAATACAACTCAAAATTCAAAATTTGTTTTTAAAGGACACTTATTATTTAAAAAATAAGGTTATTTCATTGTTTTATATTTTTGTAATTTTAGAAAATCATTAAAAGCTACCCAACTTGACCTTATTTAAAACGGCGAATATTTATTATTTATGTCGTGAAGCAAGTACTTCAGCCAGTTTATATCCATTGCAGAGGATCGCCGCAAGTCGGACACGAACTACAGCCGGTCGCGGGTGAAGGTGTCCCCGTACCGGCGCGGCCGCCACGACCACACCGCCTCCTCACTGCTCGCCAACTACACCGGTCAGTGGGTGGCCACCCTGCCTGTCTTGAACCAAGAATACGTGGGATGTAACCCTACTTGTTTTTAATGTAGAAGAATGCATTGGATGCATCCCTAGCTGTTCTTAATGGAGAAGAATGTGTATGGTGCAATCCTACCTGTTCTTAATGGAGAAGAATATGTAAAGTGCAATTCTAACCATCCTTAAGAAGAAAAAGAATGCGTAAAATGCACCCCTATTTGTTTTCAACAAAGAATAGAAGTCATAGTACTTTTGGTTGGACTCAGAAAGCAGGTCTGCCACAGCTTTTTTTGCCCAATGACAACAATACTATGCGCTGCTGTGTTCTTCAAATGACTTAATTCATGTGTGTTTGTCAGATGATGATCGTGTGAAGTGCATTGTGGTATGTATGGCGCGCGTGTGTGTATGAGAGAGAGAGAGACACAGAGAGTGTCTATGTGTGAGTGAGTGAATGAGTGGGTGGGTGAGTGAGTGAATTAATGGGGAATGAGTTGGTGAATGAGTTAATGGGTGGGTGAGTAAGTGTATTAGTGGGTGAGTGAGTGAGTGGATGAATGAGTTAGTGAGTGAGTGAGTGAGTGGGTGGGTGGTTGAGTTAGTGGGTGAGTGAGTGTGTAGGTGAATGAGTGTGTGTATAAATTCTATAGATTATATTAATACACTAAAACTTACATCTTTTTCTTTTCTCATACTATCCCCAGGCAACAACACGACGATGGAGATGGACATAACGGAATCGTCGTCTCTCGTGGAAGAAGAGAGTGGTATAGCGGACAGTCCGTACTTGTCGGGGCTGAGAAGTATCCGCGGCCGTCGCTCGTACAAGCCGCTGAAGGAGATGGCCTTGAGGAACATCAGCGTCAACCGGAGTGTTCGGTCTACTACTAGTGTTACAGGTATATCCTATCTAAGACTATCCTGCAATGAATACTTTGAGAAGTTTTTTTAGACGTGAAATATTTTAAGACGGTTTGAGATAACATTTTGTGTTGCTCAATACTTTTTCAACCTTGTTTTTTTTGTAATTTTTTCGTTGTCAAATATGTGGAAGTGTAGTTTTTTTTGGTTGTTTCATATTTTGATGTGACGTTTTTTATTGCTCGTCAAATATTTTGGATTTAATTTAGTAAACAAATAAGTGGGCAAGTCTAATATACAGATAGGCAAGTCTAATGTACGATAATTTTGATCCAAAATACGATAATTTTACGACTGTCTTATGGTAATTCCTGTTAATTATCGCAAGACCGTCGTAAAATTATCGTGGTGTACTACAGGTATGATTATTTTTGAACTCGATCACAGATACAGATGCGTCGCTTCTACCTATTCTCTTTGCAAAGTTTGTTCAATTATGCGCACACGTCCCTAAAAGGAACTGCATTCTCTCTCATGAGACAACCACGCAACTTTGTTTAATTGTGCGCTTTTCATTTTTGAGACCATTGGGCTTTATAATGTTTGTTAAATTACATCCATTCCACTTCCAGTGACAGAGCAGCCGTCCCGACCGATGGCGCCCGTGGTCGGTCGCAAGCGGAAGCCCGAGGGCGAAGGCCCCGAGAGCTCCGAGAGCGACGAGCTGGCCGTGCGTGGTAAACGGGCCCGCTTGCTGGACAAGCTGGCCAGGCCCTTCCGCAGCGTGGCCGCGCCCTCGCCCGCCAGGAGGAATGCTGAGGTAAGGACTATGGAGCAGTTGGTACCTTTGAGTTCAGGAGTATGGCCTTTATAAATATTTTAGTTAACTATTTTTTTTTTGTAAGATTGAAGTAGCAAACGAGTATGTAGTCCACCTGATGGTAAGTGGTTACTGCCGCCCTTAGACATCTGTAAGCAACTTCATATAGAACAGGGATTATATCACAGATGCGTTGCCACTCTCGAGGAATAAGATGATCGCCTCATATATGAGTGAGCCGGCAATCACACCCTTCCATCTCACGCAAAACTGCTTCATTCTGGTGACTGGTGTAGCCGTGGTACTTGCCCGATCGAATTACATTAGTTTTCCACCTGATAAACCATCTTAGTTAACTTTTTTTTAGAAGCAAACGAACATGCAGTCCATCTGATAAGATGATGATAAGTGTTCAATGCCACGGACATTATTCATACACTCATGCGCAAGCATACATGGATCCTAGTTTTCAGGAGGGGCTAAAATCAGCGATCGGCTTTAAGCAGAACTTTTTCTGTATGAAGTTGCTTGCAGACGTCCGTCAGACGTTTTTTTTTGTTGCGTTTGTTACTGTCAGAAGTTTCTTATAAAAAAAGAAGTTTCCTAAAGTTGTGGCGGTTGAAATATCTGTCAGTCTTACCAATTGGAATTCAAAATTTGTAGTTAAGACAAAATAACGTCTATCAAATTATACTCGTATCGTATTTTCCCCAGATCGTGGGCATCAACACGGACCTACCGCTGACGGCTCCCGTGGCGACCCCGGAGACCTTCGACCCGGAGACCCTGAAGCCCGGCACCCACAGCCCCCCCGCCCCCGCCCCGCCGCCCCACACCCACACGGACGCGGAGAAGGACACCAAGAGATGTTCTATCATGTAACGTAAGAGTAACGTCTGGACACTTGTAATGTTTTAAGTAGTATATGTTTCAAATATGTAAGATGAATTTTTCTACTGAGTGTAAAGGGGGAAATTTGAATGTGTAGGGAATAACGAAAAGTAGCATAGAAAAGCCAGGGAAATAGACGTTTTTTTAAATTAAAAATGCGAAACTAGAAAAAACAGTATTTCCTTAGCCAGAAATAAAACAAGATATTTTATAAAGAAAAAAATACTTGTATGTGTCATATATGCACGTAAGATGTACTTCTTTGTCGTAATAAAACCAAAAATAACTCCAGAAACTTGCATCTCGTTTGCCAATACTTTTGTAAGAAAATGCAAATATTTAAAAAAATCTTTCTGGTAGCAATACTAAAACAAAACATCCGCTATTTAGTTTTCCTTACGTTGAATTTGTTCGTTTGCCTTTTCTACATAACTTACGTTTGGTAGCCAACTTTATGTTTTGGATTTTAGATGTTAGCATTGTAAACATACATGTTTTTTCGTAAACTCGCCAAAGGATTCACATAAAACAACTTTATTTAAAAAAGATCAATCTTATTTTGACATCTGATAATTTTATTTAGGGATCGAATTCTGGAAAGTAATCCATATTTCAAAATGTTTTTGCTATTCCCTTTACTTTAGAATTTAGTGCTTTACGTTCATTTGAAAAATTCAGTGTACACAGAGTGACCGAATTTGGCTCTGAAATATTGATCAAGATATGTACAACCCTAGAACTGTTATATATGCTAGATGTGTGTGGATATATATAAGTAGTATGTGTCAGATACATATGTATATGTATTGTGTATAGCACGAACTGTTTGTGGCTCTGAAAATAAACTATTATATATATGAAATAAACTATTTTCGAGAAATTTAAGAGGGGATTGTATGTAGCTAAATGAATCAGATCCGGCCCATACAAAGATAAAGTTCCAACTTCAGTAAATAAGATGATGAAACGAGATGTCATTATATTTTTAAGCCAGTTGGAATCATTTGCAAAATTCTCTTATTGTTTTTCTTACCCTATTCGAAGGGAACAAAACCTCAACTGACAAGATCTAGTTAGAAACTCAGTGGGTTTGTGTTTTCTCTTTGCATTTTTTTATCTAAGTATGCTTAACCACAAGTAATGTTAACGTATTATGTAGAAAATGAATAATTAATTCTCAAACATTCTTTCATGTAATGCTTGAGAATACAATGCAGTTTTATAGAATAGATTTGAAATCTTATATATTTTATTTAATTTAAATTTTATTAAAATTAGGCTTACTTATATATGAGGAGGTCATCTTAGTCCTCAGGAGTAGCAATGCATCTGTGATCGACTTCAGATAGAACGCCTGTTCTATGTGAAGTTGCTTTCAGATGTCCATGGGCGGCAGAAACTACTTACCATCAGGTGGACTGCATGCTCGTTTGCTATTTCAATCGGATAATCAATCAAAGAGTATTTTGTTTACAAAAGTCATTTTGGGTCGGATCCTATTCATTTCACTAGGTCCGATTTAAATGTAGACACTAGGCTTCCTGTTAAAGAGCTTTGTAGTGTCTATCCTGTCTCGGATAGACATTTTCGTGCATTAATGTCTAAAAGTAAAATCTAGACTATCTTGTTGTGTTCGGCCCAATTCAATGTGTTCATAATTGAGCCTTATTTTTTTAATTTGTAATGGGTATTTTTGATACCCGGTTTTAATATCATTATTAAAACCGGATACCTGACCTGTTATATATTAAGATGTATCAATTCCGCGATAATTTTAGTCTAAAATTGTAAATTGAACCTACACTTGAACTTGAACTACAAAAAACATTACTTATTTTCAAAATCGGTCGATTGTCTCGAAGTCATACGTATATTGAAATAAAATAATCGTGTCTCGAGGATGTTTCAAATTCCCTGAATAGACAATGTAATTTGCTTAAAACAGTCTAAAATATTCGGTGTTCTCATTAATATATTAAAAAGTATTAGGGAAATTGTTGTAGTGTAAAAATATTTGCATTATTGGGTATTGGTTTTATCTCCCCGGCAAATTTATATCATGTTCAAAAATAATTTTCTGTGTAAAAAAATCAAAATAGATGTCACATAACAAATTTATTATGCAACGGTGATTAAAAGTTATAAATGATTGCGTAAGGGTTTTATATGTTAGATCATGCGCGTATTTGATGTAATTTTCGAAATATATTCCTTTTGTTTGGATTCCACGATAGGCGGTTTTAATTTGCTTTATGCCGAAAATATACAAAATAGTCGTGTCAAAAGTTGGCTGTTAATTTATTTTCTGTACACTGCCCAAACTAGTTTCTACACGAACATTGGTAGTACCCACACATCAGCTGTGTATGTTAGTATTGTCATGTATGTATTGATTTGTGTCTTCAATATGTATTTGTAATATATGAAATAAATCCTACACGTTAAGATCTTATGTACAATATATAGGAGATTATAAAACAACATTGTTACCCGAGGGCCATGAAAATTCGCTTTAAGTGTTTTCGCTTGGCGCTGCAAGAGTTAGCGTTTTGAGCGTTGAAAACAAGTGTGTCCGATCATATGAGGCCACAAAGTTTTCATGCAAATTTTGGTTAAATTAGCTGAAAAACGCTTAACGTTGTAACGCCGAGAGATTTCCTGGCCCTCTGGTTAAGGCCTCCTTTATAAGTAATGATTGGAATTTGGAATTATCAACTAGAAGTTTAAGCAAAATTTACAATCATAGTGCTAAAGTGTTCATACCAGCCATAAATAGCATATTAAGTTCTTACACGAGTCGTTCCAATTTAGTCTTCGGGTGTAGCAACGCATCTGTGATCGACTTCAGATAGAACCCTGTTCTATATGACGCCGATCACAGAGTACACATGTCCATAAGCGACAAAGACCATTTAACATGACTCGGGAGTAGCAACGCATCTGTAGTCGACTTCAGATAGTACTCCTATTCTATATGAAGTTGCTTACACATGTCCATAAGCGACAATGACAATTTAACTACTTCTATTTTATAAAAAAAAGTCTGCAAATAAGGTTCCATGTTCTATTATTATTATCAGTCGAAAATTAATTATGTTCAGTATATATTTAGTAAAAAATATGTTAATTGAATAAATTGTTGTATACGTCATTCATTCATATTACTAAATTCAGGCATTCTCTGGGTCTAACAAGTTGAACCTTTATATATGTTTTGTGGTGTTTAAGACAGTAAATCTTAGTTTGTGTGTGTGTGTGTGTCACATTTTTTTTATTGTTATTGTTATTATTTCTTATTACTTTTATAGGAGGCCTTATAATATATTGTAAGTTGTGAAATATTGCTCACAGTTTAGGCAATATGTCTTATGTATGTACCGTTGTCGGTACAAAGTTTTTAATCTTGGACGAAACTATATAGTTTAGGTGTATTTTTTATCCAATGACTTGTTTTTTTTTTAGTAATGATCGTGAATTGATGGAACAAAAATGAATAGAATATCTCTCTATAGACAGAACATAGAAAGGTATAGAGATATTCGTTGGAATTTAATCAGATTTGTTTGTGTCAATTCGTGATAATGTCTCCAAATGTGTTAGATTAAGGTACTATTTTTGAAAATATTGTTTTTTTTTTATTGTCGATAGGAATTTTAGTATGTCACAGTTTGATCTTCTTTTCTTGTGTTCTCCAAATTAAGCAATGTTACGTTTTTAATTACTAATGCAATACTTTTTGTAATCAAATTTTAAGGTTAGTATTATTGTGTTTAGAATTTTTCTTGTCGAAATTTCGTACTATCTTGGAATAAAGTGAAGTATGTTTTGTAATGGATTTACGAGAGAAATGTAATATATTCTATGAGTGTAATCGTTTACCATCCCAAAGGATCGTCGGAATATCATGTACAAATATATAGCACTCTGCATTTTTTAAGTTAGAATAAATAGTGAAGTATTGGTTTTCTTTTATTTTAAACGTAGAGCTCACTAACTTTCTAAGAATTGATTTATAATTAAAGGATCCATTTATTTTGGAAATCAGAATCATGGTAAAAATTTAAAAAAAAATTGTTAACAGTAACATTTTGGAATATTAAGTATTATATGATTTATCTGGAAGTCTACATTAAAAATAAAAATCTAATTTTAATAAAAAAAAAAAATATTTTTCGACATGTCCTTGTACAAATAATGTTTTTTTTAATAATTGTGTACAATATCATGACAAGAAAACACCACCGATACTGAAGCCATATTTTGTCAAACAAATTGAAACTGCCAAATGATACCACCTTTTCATATACATTGAATATAATTATATGTTATATATTATATTAATATTTATAACATGTTCCAATGAAAAGAAAAAATATAAATGGCGGCTTTGCTATTTGCCTCTCGCTCGTTATAATATTGCGCGAGAAAGGAACAAAATTGCCATTTGGAATTTTAAATTTTAGGCAAATTGTACAACATACATTCAAAAATCATGTATGTTTTTGTCTATTAATTACATTACATATTTTCATCAAATCAAATCAGTAAAAAAAATCCTCCAAAATTTAGATATATTGATTAGAAAGTCTATTAAATATATGGAACTATTTGAAAATTCAAGAGAAATCAAGGGATGAATATTTAACCTGGTTTTTCTTAAAATCTTTTGCCACAAATAAACATTTGTGGTGTGTAAATAAAGTTTTATTATAAATAAGTTTTAATATTGATGTAATAGTGTGTTTTATTCATTAAACAAGCAATAGGTGGACGTAGGTTTAATACGGTGTCCTGGTTAAACAGGCTACATAATTGAATAAAAACCGCAAAGTGCAAGTCGGACTTGCCCTCCAAGGGTTCCGTACACATTACATTATCTATAAAAAACGACGGAAAACAGGTTGGTTGTATGAGAGCCCCCTTAAATATGAAGTTTATGGCACAAAATTACAGTAGATGACTTTTTTAACAATTGAGGAACATTTTGGTCGACGAAAGATAAAAAACCTTATCTACTTTCCCTGGGTTTGTGCAATTTAAAGACCAAAAAAGATCATTCCTCGTTCAAACTCAAAATTAAATTCTACTGTATTATACTGTAGTGACCCATTACCGTCTACAGTAAAAAGTAGTAGTTGAAAATACAGTAGATCTGCTTTAATTACAATGCATCTGGAAGTACTGATCGCACGTAACGCTAGAATCGGCTACCATCATTTACTATAATACACTACAGTATGTTGTGTCGTTTATCCCCACGTCCACTTGTTACCATGTATTTAAATCATGCCTCACCCACTAGATGAACCTTGTAAAATAAACCACAATAATATAATTTGCTCATTGTGTAGAAGTAAATCGTTCGGTGACAAAGTTTTCGCGTAAATACAATAAGTTGTAAGCTTAGCATTAGTTAAGCCACAGACCTCGTGTTTTATGTATGCCGCAAATACTGCAATTATTACTGTAAAATAAAATGAGTAATTCAAGAATGCGTAATCTAGCAGAGACAATCGGTAAATGTTATAATAAAAAATCTAGTTTATCATTTTTTTATTTTATTGCGATATTATTACCGACTTCCAAAAAGGAGGAGGTACTCAATTCGTCTGTATTTTTTTTTCATCATTTTTTCTTTATAACAGCATTGTTAAGCTCTGCCGTGTTGAAATTTATTTTCTTTGGCTTGATGGATTGTGGCTTAGACCAAAAGTTTGATGAAGCCTTGAGGAATATTGCATTGGAGCACTATTTGCACTTTTTTGAGCGCCATAATCGACTACGAATGTTCACTTTGAGCTTATTTTTAATTGTATCTGCTCATTTAAAGCACGTATCTGTCTCGTAGTCGGAGTAAATGCCGAGCTGTTCTTCTTTAAAGAGACTAAGAGAGAAATCCTTCAGAGGCGTTCTAACTTAGTCCACAGTTGTGGCACATGTGAAATACCTCGGGCAAGATTTTAAGTACAATTTGGTCTGTTTCAATATTTTGTTCCAGAGGCTTATGTATATTATTTTTTGGTTTAAAGATTGCGGTACGGCAGACGTAAATGCATGAGTTACATTCTGACTTAGTCCTCAGGGGTAGCAAAGCATCTGTGATTGATTTCAGATAGAAATGTTCTATTTGAAATTGGTTACAGATTTACATTTTGAACCCCTATAATATGTTTGTAGTAATAAGGCACTTATAAAGATGTTTTTGTGGCTCTTAGCTATTTTTTTATTGGAAAATCGTGGCCTTTAAAAATATAAGTATTATTTTTGGATCGTCCATTAATTAAATTTGGTTTGGTTTAATAATTTCGTTAAAATTTCTGATTAATCGCTAATGTAATTTCTTTTTTCATTAATTGTAATTTAGAGTTGATATTTCGTATAGAATATTATTATATTGAATAATTGATAATTTTTGTTAATAAATCGATGGAATCAATCTTGTTTTATTTTTAAAGAAAGTTGATTTGATTTACGGTTAGGCTCGGGTCTTCTCTAGGATGAGGCCCGGGAATTATGGCCTTGGGTTTTAGACTATAATTCCCGGGCATGTTGAAAAGGAAATCCCTTGTAATGTTGTAAAGGGTTTCCACCTTTTTTCCAGCAAATACAGTGCATTAAAAGGAAAAAGGACGAAGATTCAAAATAAGGTTAAATTTGTATTTGGTTAATTTTTGAGTCTATTTTTAGGATAGAGTGAACGGAAAAGAAAAATATGATCTTTGACACTAAAAACGCCGCTAAAACTGAAGCTTGCAGCGAAAAGCGACTGCCGAGGCTAGAAATATGACTGCGATCATGAGGGATATGTTTGTCAAGCGTCCGAATAAAGTCGGACGTAGGCTATTTGAACGCATGCCTTGGCAAAACTAAACAATAACCAGCTTTTGTTCGGCTTTTTAATTTTGCAGATAAATCTTTGAAACTCAACATGAGTCTTGGTCATCAAATTGCAGAGCTGTCAAAGATTATTTCGACGGTACGCCGTAATTAAATCTTCCTTCCTCCATCCTAAAATTTGCTTTGGACTGGACTACCTACTGCCCGTCAAATACTACACATTTTTTTTGTATCTTGTATAAATACTGAGACAAAATCTTATAATTTAGGGTATCCGGCCTTTTAACCAAATGTCCAGCTAAACCGGTTTGGCTCATCAGCTACTGGGTTTGACAACGTGACAATCCTAATCATGGAAGGGCTACACAACCGATTATCATTAGATTTGATTATGAGCACAATTAGGTTGACTAATCATTGAAGAAATTTTGTGCTTCTTAACTTCAGCGTCTTTTTTTTCATTATAAAAAACTTTCGCTATCTCTTTAATTTTATGTTACTGCTTCTGAAACAAAATTTCGGCTACGACCGTAGTAAGAAAGAATAATACACAAATCGCCATTGAGGATTACAATCTTTATATTCAATACATAGTTGTGCCACGCAGTTTCACCTGCGTTTATTAGAGAACAATCTATTAAAAAACAAACATAGCGTGATGTAATATAGCCTGAAGCCTTCC
>DWNE01007266.1:0-12374 GCA_018249875.1 Cecropterus toxeus | reverse complement strand
GTGGTTACTGCCGCCCATGGGCATTTGTAAGCAACTTCATATAGAACAGGGGTTCTATATGAAGTCGACCACAGATGGTTGCTACTCCCGAGAACTGAGATGGTCGCCTCATGTCAAAGTGACCCTATTACTAAGCCTCCGCTGTCCGTCTGCCTGTCACCGGGCTGTCATGAACTGTAAAAGCTCATAGATCACACATTTCTGTTGTACACCCGTTCGCGCTAAGTGTGCTGCTGTCGACGTGATGTTAAATATACAATAGCGTTAGCAAAAAAAAAAACAAGTTTGAAAAATACATATATGTTTATTTGTTGTTACGGATTAGATACATTTTTTATTATAAAAATCAATGAAATTAAATACCTGTTTTCACATATTACGGTGTTATGAATGAACGGTTTTTTTTTCATTTAGAAAAACTTGATCTTTAACTCCATATAACGACAATCACTTCGTTAAGTCTTTTCTTTACCCATAGTTCTAAATCGGAAAATAAATAACACAAACAAATATCACGAAAACTGAGCAATATTAAGTTGCAGCATTACGCTGCCTTCGATAATTTTAGCACATTTTAGGGCAACTGAGAGGTGCGGTAGTTGGTTGTGAGAGGGAGGCGCAATATTTTGACTGGCAAACTTAGCGCAGACAGGTAATATATCAGAAAAATAAATCAGAAGTGTCGTGCCTAGGATCGTCACATCGTGTAAGAACTGTGGATCAGTTCGTTTTACCAATTTCTCCAATAAATGCTCTTATGATGCAGAAATAGAGGGTGGTGCTGTAGTCGACTATAAATGGTTAGTTATTAAAATTACAATATCTTGTTACGTGTGTTACGTGTCACGTTGTTAAATTAACGATACGCCAAATGTAACAATTAGTAACGCCGTTAAAAACATTAAAACAAAAAACCCGACTGCTTCAAACGATTACTTTTTTCAAAATTGTCCAGTAAAAGTATTAATACATTGTCTCTACTAGCTTTCATTTGATCCCTATATTGTCATAATAGTAAAAAAATCGTCCCTCCCCCCCCCCCTTTTTCCTCAATGTCCAGGCGCCATTTTTAAAAGTTATAGAGCCTATGTCACTATGTAAACTAAGGCGATTCTAACGATATATCACAATTCGCCCAGTCGTTTGGGCTACAGCACGTGCCAAAGAAATGGACATACATACAAACAAACATACATACATACAATCAAAAAACATTACCCTCATTTTGACGCAGTCGGGTAAAAAACTAAAATAATATTCAAAGCTATTTATATGTTCACGTTCCGTTAATAGAATTATAATTAAATATTGAAGTTAAACGATATTAGTTCCATAAAGCAATAATATATTAATTACGCTCATTGTTATGGAAAATAATAAAGTTCTGGCATTTTGTGGAAACAGGAGGCAAAAGTATAGTTTGGTTTTCAATCATTTTCATTAATTAGCGGATGTTCGTCATTACAATTGACGTATGAAATTAAATTGAGGTTATTATATTGTTCTCTTTGTCCACACGTTTATGACAAATTCGAAACCAATGTTAATTGAAATTGTTTTCCAAATGAAAATTATTTTATAAATGTCGTTTTTAAAAGAACCGGGTTTTAGTCTGAAATCCTCAAATATTAAGCTGTATATATATAACATCTTTCTTTTGTTTTATAAATGTGTTTACTGCATTTAAAGTAATTAATGATACAAAATACAAAAGCAAAAGATTTAATGATAATTTTCCAGGTGGTACAACCACTGTATTTTGACGGGAGAAGAACCAGCGCCACACCTATTTCTAACGTGAAGCAGTTCTTGCGTCAGTGAAAGGGTGTTGATGTTATATGAACTGACCATCTTGGCCCTTGGAAGTAGCAACACACATGAGATTGTCTTTAAATAGAACCCTTATTTTAAATGAAGTTGCTTACAGATGTCCATAGGCGGCAGTAACACTTACATTGAGTGGACTGCCGGCTCGCTTGCTACTTCAATCTGATAAAAAAACAAGGTAACTATCGTCAAGTAACTGTAAATATTGGTGAAAACGCATACACTCTGATATTTGCTCACTACGTATCACACATGGAACTCTCTGCGTTGTAAACGGGTTTCTTTTACGTTTTTGTATAAAATACCTTTGTAGTTTGCTTTTTTGCATTGAAAAAATAAACGAGCTTTCCGATGAATATAAATTGTTTATGTTATCATTTTATACATGAGGTCTAAGTGAAGAAGACTTCATAATTATACTTTGCTACCACTAAAACTTAACCTAAGACGTCTCATATTAGTATCTCTGGCTAACCACAACCTTTAAGCCAGAGCACACCAAAGCCTTAGCAAGGGATCAAGGGTTGTCATTCTCCTTTCAGATAATTTACATTTCTGTATTGAAATTCTTAAAGCTTTTTAAAATTTCGATTGCGTTCCTTAAAATATAGATATAATAAATATAAATTTAAAAAGCAAATAAATTACCATAAAGGTATATATATTTTTGATTTTTTGGCCACCTGATGGTACTGGTATCGTGGCAAAGTATTGTAACATACTATATTTTATATTGAAATACAATACAAAATATGACCGCCAACCTTAACTGACCCGCACGTCCCATCCCTAACATGCTGGCAATGTTAACATGTCACATGTTATTACCGTACACTTCCGAGCTAAAGTGCTCTGGAACATGGCGCGTATTTGCATCAGGGATGTTATAGCTCCGTAACCGTAACTAAAACTATCGGATATGCGAAATTAAAATAGATCCGATTATCCAATGCAATACAATAAAAAGTTTCGAATGGTTCGAGTATTAATGACAATGTTGCTAAGGGTTATCACTCTGCCGTTATTATAATTAT
This sequence comes from Cecropterus toxeus, assembly GCA_018249875.1. Classification (NCBI taxonomy): domain Eukaryota; kingdom Metazoa; phylum Arthropoda; class Insecta; order Lepidoptera; family Hesperiidae; genus Cecropterus; species Cecropterus toxeus. The sequence goes on along the minus strand of DWNE01007266.1, from coordinate 9,513 downwards.
AAGTATCAAATATTTTAACAAATGAAGTCAAATCATCACCTATTTCTATTTGCTTTGCTTTTAAAATACCAGAAAATAATGTTTTCGTAACTGAAAGTATCTGAACCTAAAAATATTCGATGATCTGAAATATTATTCATAACTGTATTGTAACGAAGCCGTAACATCAATTCATATTTCCATATATCGATATCTAGATTTGAATATATTTGTAACATCCCTAATTTGTATTACATTACTGCACCAGCGTTCGTTTTGCACCAAAAGCGTAGTGCATTTACAGTATCTTATGACTTTTTCGTTCCTGTGTTTGATATGCTTAATTAATATTATTAATAAAACAATGGCAATACTACCAGTTAATAGGTTGTTTATATTATATACATTCCGATCAAATTAGAACTACGGTACCTTGTTTAATATGTATTGTTAAACAGCAATAACAGAGCAATAACAAGAGCAATAACATTTTAAATGTTTATAATTTTATAGAGCGGGTTGCCAAACGTAAACGTACACATACCATCCAGGTTATACAAAAATAATATTTTATGAGGAGAAAAGGTATTTTTTCATCGAATTAACTCCAGATAATATTAATCTTACCTGAGGTTACTCTTGAGGACTAAGTCGGAACGCCTCGGATAAGTATGTCTCTCTGACCACGCTCTTGAGACCAGAACACAGCAGCTCATAAGTTTACTACTAAAGGTTTTAGGCGGAAATGCGGATTCACACACATTTAAAAAGTTTTTTTAAGAACTTTCAGGTGTGTAGGTTTTCTCACGATGTTTTCCTGCGTCAAAAAGCAGGCACAATCAATTTCTAATACGCATTATCATAGTTTTAGAAAAATATATTGTGCGTTCCTCGGACCCACAATTAGAGTTTCAACCATTAGGCAATCACTGCTCAAAACCGATAAGAAAGAGTCAAATTATCCAAGCGTATCGAAAGAGACCAAGCACGTAATTATACACTAAGCTGTTAAACAAATAGTATTTTCTATTTCTATTTTATATTAAAACATGTAGCTTGTTATAAAACGCTCGCAATCTAAAGTGCACCGGAATATGCGGCTTTATTATTTGCATGTCATTACCGCACCACCATACGATGTTTATTATGTTACATTTACTGTATAATGTAAATTTAACCTGCAATGTAAATGCAAACTTATATATATCGTTTTGTAAATAAACTTTGTGCTCTAGTTGTTGCAGTTCTCTTTGTTCAGTTATACTGTAGTTATATTAAAATGTTATTACTTAAGTGAAAATTAAATTTGTTTTTTTAATAAAATTGGATCTAATTGAAGGTAATACCAGAAGCTGTATTATAGGTAAATGTATGATAGCATTGATGAAAAAGGTTTATGTATTCTTGTAACTCTCATTTTATTAAACATTCGTTTCTGTATTTAATTTTTTTTACAACAAATTACAAAGAATGAATTTAAAAAAATCATAACTATAAAGTTAAGTGTCAATTTAATAAATAAAATCAGGGTTACTGGTATCATACTCATTTATTTTGTTTTGTCCGATTATTTTTTTAATAATTGAAATAAAATTGAACAAAACAATTAAGTCTGTAAAAATTAAAATGTAAATAGTTCATCTATAAAGGCCTTGTTTTCTTTGTTTGTTGTTTCTTGTTCTTGATCTTTGTTATGTTCATTTTATAAAAAAAAAATGTTGCATGAACTCATAGGTTTCAAAGTACATCAAATGCAAATAATGATTGCATTTTAATACATACTAAAAACGATAATATAGTACAATAGCTATTCGTAAATGAATATTATCAGTCACATAATATTTTATCTGCATAAAGCAACTTCGTCTGATCGCACAAAACGCAATCATAATATGAGAGCATTTCAATCGGAATGATCCCTATAGAAAAATGTCTTCCGTGCTTGTAACTGCGATATTGGATTTAGATTCGAATTTATCGGAATCGCTTCGGCGGTGTCAAAGCGCTCTTCTGACGATATCAAAAAATTATATCAGAACTTTATCGACAAAGCACCGGCCTAGAGCGCGATTCCATTGCCATTATTTTTACTATTAAAGTTACGATAAAGGAGAAAATATTTAAAATTTGAACGTTATTTATTCACCGGCATATTCATCAAATTAAATCATATAGTATAGTATAATATTTAACTTTGAAAAATCTATAAAGAATAAGTTGCACAGATTTCACTTATGTTTATTAGCCAAATATAATCTAGTTAGATAAAGAAGATCGAAAAACTCTCATAATATGAAGAAATAATTATTTCTCGCAACACCTTTGTTGACATCAAAGACCACAAATATAAAGGTTATTTATCAATCTCATAATCTATTGACAGTAGAATACAATCACTCAGCAACATTACTTTGCTTCAAAGACAAATTGTATTCGAGCGCAAATTTCGTATTGCACCGATGTTTCCCGTCACTTTGGTGTCAAGCTGTAAGCTGTATCAAGATGGAGAAAGTATCAGCAAGTACTAATTTGCTAAGCTATTGAGATTGGACTAGATACCAAGGTGCTAAGTATAGATGGTATTACTAAATTACGTGATATGTGATTCGTCATTTTACAAAAGACAATGTTTGTTGGTAAATACTTTCTCGATCGTGAATTTCAGATTAATTTCAAATTGTGGTGTGTATTTATCCAGCAACTCCTAGTAGAAAAGTGATAGTATAACTATATAAAAAATAGTCTATGTTTCTCTTTACATACCTATCTATATAATCTTGTCTAGTCTTGTTGCAATTTCAGCATCATCAATAAAAATCTCGTATCGTGCATGATAATGGAAACGACCCCGGCTTCAGCGGTTGGGGTGATGCAAAACGTCATAGCACGGCCTAACGTTATTTCACGCCTTGTATGTCACGCATGCATATTTCATTGTAGTCTACAACAAGGGATTTCGTCGTGGGAAATCAACCGTGTGTAGGGGAGGATGCGTGATACAAATTAAAGCGTAAGGGTTAGGTGTTCAAGATCGTTGGTGGGAATTTACTATCTATAGATGTAATGTATAAATTTTCTGTCAATATTTAGATTGATGTTGTATTGAATACTTGCCATCGGTTCCAAAAATAATTATATTTATTAGGTAATTCAATTTAATGTGGCCTACATTAAATTGAATTAGCAAATAAATATAAAAGCCTACATAAAGCCTACATTTAATTAGGTGAATTTCCAAATTCGAAATGAACTACTCGTAACTTTGAAAGTCTTACGATCCCTATTAGCCTTAGCTCTTCAAATAAGAAGTTTAGCAGTGATGTATTTTTGTTATGAGACATTTAAAAATAAATAATATTCATGACGGTATCTAAAACCTTACTTAAACCACACAAAGAAATTTTCTGTATTTTTATATACTTAAACCTAAAATAAGGCAGACAGGCTACCTATTGGAAAGTAGTCACCGTTACCTATGGTCATTTGCAATACCAGAGTAGTAGCCAAAGCATCGCTGGTTTTGAGGAAGATATCTGTTTGCTCCTTTTTTAAGAGTCCCACGTCATCTCGCTCCGGAAATGCCTAAAGAGGAAGTTCAATTTATGTTAATAACCGTGTAATACTTAAAGTTAGTAAGTTTCCTAACAAAGGTACCTAAGTAATGACTATGATTTGACATTTTAAGCGAACTAACGGGTAATAAGGCTAATGTACAAAGTAAAAGTAAAACGAAAATCAATTCAAATACGACGACATACATTAAAGCAAAGAAGATAAGGCTAAGGCTATAAAGATAATTGATAGTAGCTCCAAATTTCGACATTTTATAGTAAAATCCAATTATTACAATATATGCAGTATACATGGCATTGTCTCTGGACTGTTTAATACGAGCTAATCCAATCGTATCAGCGATTAATTACCCGGATGCTGATGTGCTAATCTATGATAGGTCACTGAGTTATGCTTCTGTTGATAAGTACTGTATGCCAAATACGTTAACAGCAACGGACTCGGCATAATTGTGATATAGGCTGGATTTTAGAGAGTAATGCACACTTAGTACAAATTTATCACGTTTTCTCAAAACTTATGTTTTCGCTCATTGGATATATTGCAAGGTAAGGCCGAAATGAAAACGTAGATTAGAAGTGCATAAGGTGTAGACAACTAGTAACATTATTAAAAAATAGTAAAAGTTGTACGAAGTCGGGCTGCGTAAAACGATTTTCATTAATATTAATGCTTTATATGAGTTTTCGACAAAATAGCCAATTAAAAGTACTATAATATGTTTATTCTTAGAATCAATTTACTACCTTTCATTTGATACCCACACGTGGTAAAAAAATGTCGTTTATCCCCTCTTTTTCCCCTATTAGAAAAGTATTGATCTAATTTATGACGTAGGTTAATACATGAGATGCTCATTACCTTAATAAAATTTGACGAAAACGGGCAGAGACCTAGGAATAAGCGTGTCTCACATCCTACCTATGTAATATTTAATATTTTTCACTTAAAATATATACTGAAATCTACATTACCAGACGTTATTATAATAATTAGGAATCAGCTGTTTAATGTGCACTAATCTGAATTGAAATTAGCGTTTTGGTGGTATGCTAATAATTACCGCCAGCCAGACAAGCGTATTCTTTGACAAAACACATTAAACATTCAATCATTTTATGGTAGTATTCAATTTATTCGTCGTCAACCCTTTATTGCACTACTGCTGGGCACGGGTCTTCACTCACATTGAGAGAATTCAGGTCATAGTCCACCGCACATGCCAAGCGTAATTCCAAAAAATATCAATGGATACAGTGAACGAACTTAAAACACCAAAAACCTTACGAATGTAATTTTGTGCGTAAATTAGACCGTCAAAAATTGCCATGGATGCAAATAATAAGTCACTTTGTCTAAAACAGCACCTTGCTAAACGGAACAACTAAACCCTGATAGTAAATAGCGTAGAAATTGAGACACAACATTCACTTTGCTCTCATTTCAGATATAAATTTCTTCATGTTTACAGATTGCCAGGCACCCTTAAACAAATATGGTACGTGGTAACTGTACGCGAAATCTGTCAATTACTGCCCAAATTGGTCTCCGTTGAGTCCACATTGTTTGGCAATGGTCATTCGCATACGTCCAAATGAACATAAATCACGGCATAAGTGACGTTGAAAGATGCTGAATTATTTTAAATATTGTTAAAGTTATCAAAATGAGATTTATTATGTCAATATTTGTAAAGTCCATCCATATATGTAAAGTATAGAAATACATCAAACTTATGAACTGTCTGGAAAAAACTGTGTTTGGTGCATGGCGATGACTACGATATATAAATAAACTGTTATTTAATAACATCGCAAAATCATTATTTGTGTGTCTTAAGCTTTTGTCGTTTCAACCAGGATCCACTAGAATAAAGGTACAATTTTAGGTCAAGAGTAGGACAAGCGAATGGCCCTACAAATTTGATTTGAGTAATTACGGTAGCTATCTGAGGTCCGTTTCTGTTTCAATGTCATTACTTGAAGACTACTTTTAGGTCTTATTTAATCACGCCAGTTACCAATCTGCATTATTTTAGTCTGCCTGATATATTTTTTGTCACAATGAAGTAGAAAACAAACAAGAGTCCTCCATCTAACGGTAAGTTGTCATTGTCGCTCATGGAAATTTGTAAGCAACTTCATATAGAATAGGGTTCTATCTGAAGTTGACCACAAGTCTCCCGAAAACTATCATGGTCGCTTCATAGGGGAGCCTGCAACCACAGTCTTCCACTCAATCGAAACAACTGATATACGCTAGAAATAGATACCTAGTTCTACTATCAGATAAAATCTTATTACTGAAGTAATATTAGTATTAGTCTTTGACGAACCGTGTGTTTTGTTGATGATTTATTCATTTTCATTAAGAATATATATTGACAATTCCAAAGTAAAATCATAACGCTCTATTACAAGAGAAACTCATATACAGGTACATAGGTCGGAAAGGTACACAGGAAAGGTCTATAAAATCATTTTTTTATAAAGTAAAGTGAATATACATTCAATCATATCCGACGTCAGCCGTTCCAGATTTATGAGCAAATCTTATTAAAATTTATTATTTACATTTTAGTGCGTTCTTAACATTAGAACGTTGCATTTATTGTAATCTCTCACACAAATTCTTCACTTTCAATAACTTTACACAGATGTTTTGACCTACATACCAATCCACAGTCAAATGTCACCTGGATAGCAGTTCAATCCTCAGAACGTTGTTTGCAGGTATTCCTTTGTTGCATGTAGTTCAAAATCTCTCTTATTTGAACTCCCAACTCCTAGTTTGAACTTGTACTCAGTTTGTGAAATGGTTATTTCGCCGGTCGCCTGGTGCTATGTCTTTATATGGCGGTCGACAAAAGTTGTATTTGTGTCCTATTGGCCCTCGATATTCTGTAGAAGTCACGGTCTTGTGGGAATAAATGTCTACATCTAACAATGTTACTGCCTGTATGTTTATAAAGTGGAATTTAAATAGCTGTGAATTCAAGTACCTAACTAACAATATTATATTGCTTGTTAAGGACACATTGACATAAAAGAAATGTATTTATATATAGATTAATAATAAATCAATACTAAAATATAAAATGACATGGTTTGTGTCTGTTGCTCAATTACGTAAAAATCACTGAACCGATTTACATGAATTTTATCAATTCGATATTTTACACTATTTAAAGATGACGACTTTTATGTCCCATAGCGAAGCATATTTTACCTAAGCATGTTTTAGCTAGTAATAAATAAAAGAATATTAATGAATAGTAAAATGTATTACATTATAAAAAGATGCTATAATCTTCAATTAAACAATAAAAAAAATAACTAAAACCAGGAGATGGACGGAATCGTTACGGAAGTTATTTATTTACTGCGAATACCAATCGTCATGCCTCATGACTACTGCATAATCCCTCTAAAGGAGTCAAATATATATACAATTTTAAGGATGGGCATTGTACTGCACGTTTTTGTGGTATTCAATTTAAAACATGGAAACATAAACGATAAAAGGGCAGATTTTTTTGAGTGCCAATGTTACGATCACTTCCATGGAATGTAGTTGCGGCAAAATTATGGTGGTAAGTTAGTAGGGGATGTTCATACAACTAATTTTCATGGGTTTAAAACGGATGTCTGTAGTTTTTCTATTAAGTATATCAGTCTTTGCTCTTCTATTCAACAAAAAAACATACTATCGCGATATAATAAATTGTATAAGAGATTTCGATTTCATTTTTACTGTATCTATTGGTGTTTTTTGGCCGTTAGTACATAGAATATGGTCAATACAACAGTAATCACCAGTAAAAACATTGAGTTCCTTGTTTATTTTCAAGAAATGCCATAATTTTTCGTTACAAACGATCTCCTTAGTTCCAATCTAAGTTTGTTTCAGCCTCGTATCAGTTTCGAACACGCGAGCGAATAAAATCATGTGTTATTGAATCGAGATAAAAATCGGCTTGGCCCCGTTCAAGCGGGTAACTTTTCTTTAATAAAACTTTATTTGGTTACAGATCCGAGGGCACGGAGGTAGAAGCTTATTTGAAAGCCTTCGTTTCGTAACTTCAATAATATTATACTCGGCTTCGGAAACTTTTTTCAGCCATCGGCGGAAATTTGATCGCGCAGAGTTATATAAAAGTGAGATAGGTTTCGAATCGCAACGATTAATTTACTTTTCGATCTGTGACCCTTAGAGACGAGTATCTAAGGGTCATAAAATGCCCTTGAATCGAGATTCAATAGCATTTTTGTGAGCATAGAGATCCATATTTTTACATTAAATTTCTTTATCATTTAGAAACCAAAAAGCTGGAATTAACTATGAAATCGGAAAGTGAAAAATATCATTAAAAATATGTTTTCTTTTGACAACGAATCAACATTCATTACTAAGAAAAATATGAATCCTTAATTATACGAAAAGATAAATTAAATTATCTTAATTTTTTCTTTAGGTAGAATATTCAATCAACCTGTAATTCATGTTTAATGGAATCCTCATTTGTTTTGTAAATTATCGAAACGCATTTACGGGGCTTACGCACTGTTTGTCTCTTAGTTGATTCATGCATGAAATAAAATGTAAAAATATTGTGAAAAGTTATTCGTAAGAAGTAAATAGTTAACGGGCTGATACCCGTTAACTAAACACAGTCTATCAATAATTAATTTCTGTGTGTACATTCCTTAATCACGATATTTACAAATTACAATGGCGTTATTTTGTTGACACGATATTTTATAACGAGAAGATTATATAAGTATAAAGTTAGCTCCTTTTTAGTCGCCTGTGGTTTTTTTGTGTTAAAAATGTTTAGCATCCCACTATAACTGTTAAATTAATTACCAATGCATAGTGATAAGTCGATGGTGTATCTAAATAAATAAAAAAATATATCAATAATATATGAAACATATTTTTAAAGTGACATGTGAACTACTAAAACAAAAACTTACTTTAGTTTTTGTTATAGTATAATATATTAGTCAAATTTCTTTACCTAGATGCGAGATTATTTCTAAGGACTAATTTAGAATACCTCGGATACACAAATAACCTGCTATTACTGCTATATGAACCACAGAGACCACCATTATACTACCAACATAAAATTGTATTTTTAGGTTGAATACAATTTTATATATTGCTTTTATCCATACACATTATTTACAATTCAAATTGGGTAACACTAAGGATTTTTGAAGTAAAAACTTCTTTAGGCATGTTGAGCACATTTTGGATGAACAAAAATGATCTAACTCGCGGCATCATCACCGAACGCTTGCCATGAGCTATACAAATACTGCGTATATATGTATATTGATATTCCAACGTATTTTTTATGTTTTCATTTCTATGTGCAGTGCGCATGATTCCCGTTTTTGTACACACTACATTATGTAAATCTGATAGCTTGAACGGACGATGCGTCCAGCCCTTTACAGTTTGTGAAATCGCTGTGAAAACAACCGAATACAGCTGACGCTTCTCCCACAAGATTTACGCTTATGTTCATTCGATTCTCGTATAATGATATTGTTTATTGCGTATCATGTTCACTTGTCTGTCAATAAATGTGTTTTATTCGGTATTTTCAAATTATATTAGCCTTTTAATGCCATGTAGTAAATTGTTAGTTTTGTTGTGAATTTTCCTTTGTTTATTTATCAGTCGTGATATATTGTATATATTTGTGTAAACGTCACATCCACTTACTAACATGTTTGTTTCGTATGAAAGAAAGCCGACGACCACTCTTTTTCACTGAAACGCAAGTACTGCTTCACGCTAGAAAGAGGTATAGACGTAGTGGCAGATCTATACTTGATCTACGACGTTGCATAACATTTAAAAAATAGACTAGAATATACATTTTAGAGTAGAATTACAAGTAATAATGGTACTTAATACTGTACTAAAAACAGTAATAGTATACCAGTA
>DWNE01007265.1:0-12374 GCA_018249875.1 Cecropterus toxeus | reverse complement strand
TGGAGTCGTTGCTTGAGTCGAAAAACGTTCGGTTATATGTATGTCACATTACTTTTTTTAAACGCGGGTGAAACCGCAGGTTCAGCTAGTAAGTGAATAAAATTAAATATCAAAACTGGATCATTCGTATATGGATTGATTGTGTCATGTTTATGAGGCTAAGAAAGCTGTTTATTTTTATCATATTACAATCTTGTTTATACAATGTTAAGTTGTGTAAACATTTTGGCCAAAATTGTCACCGTTAAAATTTCTCACAGATGTGTATTTAATGATAGCAAAATTGATGAAAGGTTTTTTGCATTATATTGATATTTTTATCATTCCTGAAAAAATATCTAGATCGCTGCAATAAGGAACTCAAATGTTTTTATATTTAACAAATAAATTCACCTACATCACTCCTTAAACCTTTCTTAATATGCTTTGAAACAAAACGTCAGATTTTTTTCAAAGATATTTTTTGATTTTTTACGTAATTACGTAGGTATATAAGTTTCATTTAAATGCGATAGAGACAAAGAGCCGATTCATGTCGGGATAGCAGCGGCGTGGCGAACACTTTCAGTGTAAAATAATTTTAAACTCTATCTACATAATTAAGGGACCAAAATCGCTTGAGAAGCCTGAAAAGGGCGCGCGGCTGCCCGCGGTAGCGCGAGCAGACGCGCGGCCTTGTAGTGGTGGTGCTCGCGGCGTCGCGTCGAGCGGCCGCGGGCTTCTCGGTCTCTGGTAAACTGGTCAGAGGTGACCAGGCGCGTGGTGTCGGGTGGCGGCGTGCGGCCGGCAGCGGTCGACAGCGGTGACGCCTGCTACGGCCGGCCCCGTCTGCCGCATCGTATCCTGCACGTCACTTGCGGCCGCTGCTGGCCTCTGCCATTCTCGTGTGAATCGGCCCAAAGGCTTCAATTTTTTCATTCATATAAACCTACTTAAATGGTCTTAATTCAGTTCAATGATGGATCCAGCAAAAGGGAACATTATTGCCCTTCTCATTTTAATAACATGATAGGAGTTTTATTGAGAGGTATAAAAGTTTTTTTTAGATCTATGGATTGTACATCTGTGACAATGGCTTTTGTTATTGTGGCTAGAAAAACAATAAATAAATAATACATTGAGTCTTATAAATTAGGAACTATAATATTCGAGATACGTAATGGTTCCAGCAAGAATCGATTTTCTTATTTACCAGAAAATATAATCGATATTATCCTGTCTTAAGGAAGCACTTTTGATTTGTTTTTTCCTAGGACGGTGCAACCAAACATATATATGGCTTGTTTCCGTCCGATTTGCATTTGGGTGGTCTCGATTCTGATGGCGAGTGATCGATACATCGAGATCGTATCGCGCTTCCACATCGTGATTATAGTGTTGATTACGCCCGATAATTAATATACGTCCTATAAACTGGGATGATACTTAATTCAGACTTTTTCTGTAATTAATTTCAGTAGTTTATATACATGTTACATCGGTTGTTTTTATTCTGCTTTCGTAGCCTATACACTTTTTGCACATACAATTTTCTGCATCATATGTGACAAAATAACTTAAAAGCGAGTGGGTGTTAACACCCAGATCCAGAGATCCCACAACTAAAGTCTTAGATATCTGTCTTCTTGTTTACATGTTTGTTTGCTTATATCAAGAACTCATCCGGTCTTTCGGTCATCGGATAGGTAATCTCACCAAAACCATTATTAAAAACTATTTTAGTTGATGAAAAAAAATCGTAGAACGACATAGACGTTCTAACCAGTAGTCTGAATCCATGTTAATAGTTGAGTTGTTAAGATGAGGGCAGGAAAACAGAAGTAAAAGTAGCAATAGCTGTATTTTTTTCTTTCTTTCTTTTCAGTAAGTAAGTCAGATCTGTCTATAACGACATTTGTTTTGTTGCAGGTTTCGTGTCGTGTTCGCCGTCCCCGTGCAAGAACGGTGGCACTTGCTTGTCGACGCCCCGTGGAGAGTACTTTTGCAAGTGAGTGGATTTTTTATTACTAGCATGTGCAAGTTATGATTATTATTCGTACTATATTTCTTTACACAACATCACGGATAACAGAATGAGTATGGTTCATCGGGGAGGTATAACCATGACACTTATATCTAGCGCAAAACAATTCTTGTGTTTCGGTGGAAAGGTGTGGTTGCTGGCTCACTTCGACAGGAGCCGAGCATTATATTTCAACCAAGGGAGTAGCAACTAGTAGTAGGAGTAGTTACATTAAAGTTGGTTACAGATGTCCACAGGCAGCCAATTACCACAGGTGCACTACATGCTTGCTACCAGAATCTTTAAAATCAGTATTAAGCGCTCCTGCGTCGTGATGTGAAGAACATGTAAAAAATACTTATACCAGACATTTCAAAATGGAGTTCAAGGGTTGCAAGTCTGTGGATGTCTTCAAAATGCCCTTCAACCTATTAGGGGTTGATTAAAGATCTTCATGGGAGACTGTAATTAGCTACCGTAAGGACTAGTTATCGTTAGGTTAACGGCATGTTCGTTTTTTTCTTAGTTTTATAAAGTACTATCCTTTTATGCATGATTATTTTAAGTAATTTACGAGTGTTATGAAAATAGTCCGAGTGAAGGTAAGTAAATTTGTTTATAACTGTGATAGTAACAATTTTACTACTTATTGCTTAAGTTCTAGGCTCTAGGTTCTAGGTTCGTTCTAGGCTTTCTTTTCTCTAATATAAGAAATGTTTTTTTGATAAGTTCCTCAAAAAATTGTACGTTACATTATCGAGTCAGTCATATTTCAAACATTTTAGCGACCTATGTGATGGAGAGATCTAACCCGCAGTAGGTTCCGGGTTCAATCCCCGGTCAGACAGATACCTGAAAGGTGAATTAGTGTTTTGGCCCAAGACATTTTTTTGTTCTCGAAGTCCTAGTGTGGTGTTATTACTGTAGAAGGCGTTCAGCGTTTATTTTACTTTCAAGTTAAATATAAATACTTACTACTTAATATATATATATATAGCAAGGCAAATTTGGAGATATTTATCTATTTAAAATATCATCGTTAATTCATTCACCCGTATTGAACTCATAGGTAGATTAATTTTGACAAATTTGGTTTTCAACATGTCTGGTTGAAAGTTAGATTAATTATGAGAAATGTACCGAGATTTCGCGTGATATTTATCTAATATTGTAAAAATGGTTGCTTATTTAATATATCGATAAATCAAATATCAAAAACCGTTATGACGGCTCCCATAGTTTATCGCCGACTCGAAATGACGCTCAAATCGAAATAAATAAGGCACAAAATCGCTTGCAATAATTTTTCGTATCCGTGAAGTAGGTATTGAAATAAGTGGTTCAATGCACGCGATAATGGCACTTAGTGATACGGGTTTAATGAATCGCGTGGACAGATGTAAGCAACCCTTCGGTGAAGAGAGCTTAATTGTATGGTCCAAAAAACATTTTCGGCTATTGTCGTTAATGAGATTTACTTGTGTAGGACTGATAGTGCGATAAAGAATATTTTTTGTTTATTTTTATATATTTGCAAGTTTGCCCCCTTATATGAAAGGCGAACAAACAAGAAGTCAAAACTGAGGAAAATTTGTTTGAATGTACCAAACGGTAATTGTTTAATAATATGCCTAGTAAAGTAAAATAAATAAATTAAAATTGAAAGAGAACAAAAAAAGTTTTTTGTTACAAAATTTATTTGAAAAATCCTTTAATTAAATAGACAAATATAATATTAAGTTCAGTTAACACTTAGGCTAAAATTGCAACGAAGCGAGCAAAAATTTTGTAAATGCGCTTTTCTTCCCTGAACCCGTCCTAGATTTCGAACAAATGTTAAATGCGTCAATTTAACTATGGGGGCCAAATCGCCATACCTATTTCTATCTGATTTGGCAGATGTTAACCAGACACATACAATGCGTTTTGTAATTGAACTTGAACAAGGCTACCATCTTATCAGGGGTTAAATACATATATTTATATGTACGCTACCTACAAACTTACTGAACTTAAAGCCTGTAGCCTACCGAAATGCTTGCTTATTTGTTACTTAATAAAAAAAACTATCATATTAATATAATAATGATGAAAGAACTTTGTCACAAAGTCTACTCATCTATTGGGATGAAGTATGGCATACTTCCTAATAAACCATATACCTTATGGTTCACTTCGGTAAACGTGACTCAAGCAAGCGGAACCGCGGGAAAGAGTAAACCAAATAGCCGAGTATTAGAATCAGTTATCGCAGTTACAGTATCGTGATCATAATGCGCGAATCACTCCAATCTCCAGACAATCTTGCTGTCTAGTACAAAGTTGCTAATGGAAGTGGGTGGCCTACATTCGTGACGTCATCGTATGTCTGGCTGGCTGGTTGGAATACATTTGCGACGTAACAGAAATGTTATAATGAATTTCTTAAATGTAACATTAATTACTTCGACTTTTTATTCGAAATTCCGGGATGTACTGTTTACATAATTTCTCGTTACCCGACCGCGTCAGAAGGAGGGTAATATCGAGCGTATGTATGTGTGTATATTTGTATGTATGTATGTCTATTTCTTTGGTACGCGCAGCCCAAGCAGCTTGATGGATTGTGAGATATAACATATCATTAGAATCGTCTAAGTATGCATAGTGACATGGGCTATTAAATTTCTAATATAAAGTATCAAATAAAACCTAGTAAGTAAAAGACCCGCGTGGCAGAGCGGTCACCATACCGATCTAACGCGCAGTGGGTCCCGGGATCGATTCCCGGCCAGAGAGACATTTGAATGATGAGTTTAGATTTCTGTTCTGGGTCTGGGGTTTTGTGTATTCGTCTTTGTGTGTCCATGGCACCCACGTCACAGGAGAAAATCCTAGTGTGGGGCTATGTGTGTAGAAAGCGTCCGTTAAGTTAGTTAAGTTAGACCAATCTGTATGTATACACGCTAGAAAAACATCACTATCCTTCTGACGTAATGGGGTAATAAGCTGCAATAATTATAATTATGCCAAGTGCCTTGCACGCCCATTTGCATCATCCCAAGCAGCTAATCGGTCGATAAAATTACAATCAAGTTAAACTAGGGGTGGATGAGGGGTTCGTTTAATAAAAATAATACTGATCGTCCCCACACGTGCCTTGTACAGATGTCTGACAAGTTGTGAGATTAGAAGAGACAGGATATTAGTTATGGACTATTGGTTTGATGTGCTCTTTCATAATATGGAAGTAGCAAGCGAGGAAACTGTCCTTCTTGATGGAAAGCCACTGCCGTCCATGGAAATGAGTAATCAAATCCAGATAGGATTAGCTTAACCTGAGGTTGGCCTAGGATGCGTTGTAGCCTTTCTGATTCGACTCACAAAGGCATCATCACAACACTCATTTAATAAAAAAGTATTTTTAACACAAGCTTTTTCCGTACTGTATTGAATTCTACAAATTAAGCTCTAGCACTTGATGATACCCATATTGGATGGGTTGGACAAAAATATGTATTTCGCCATTTTGTTGCGGCGGCTGTTTTGGAATTACAACAGTATTGATTACATATAATTGCATTGTCATCAGAATTTAATGTGAGTTCCAAATTTCAGCTCAATCGGACACTGAGAAATGGGTTAAATTCAGCTTACAAGATTTGACCAAAATATATACTTACATACAAACATTGCAATTTAAATAAAAGCTTTTAACAACGGCAGTGTTCAATGCTGTGTTCGGTGTGTGTGCAATGTGTTCGGCTCTGAAACTTGTAAACAGGGAGACAACTTATCCATGACTATCCATGACATCCAGGCTCAGGACTGATCTTATATGAGATAAATTACAGATTACAGATATCCATGGCCGGCAGCGGTCACTTATTATCGGGAGGACTGCATGCTCGTTTGCTACTTCCAAATTATAAAAAGTTGCCAGAAAAAAATCCTGAGTTATTGCAACACATAGCAACCCCATCCATAAAACCAACATGTTTATTTATCTGTGCGATTGTTGCTTCCTCGATTTGGTTTATGATAACGGCGCGCCATTGTTGCTCTATACTTTATGGCACGGACGGAATGAACTCATTCAGTTGTTGGTTCTGTGATTAGACCTTCTTTCGTTCAATATTGAATGATAACCTTAAGGATGAGGATTTAGGGTCTAAATTGTGGTTTTATGGGACGTTATTGAGTTATCTGTGCTTTCTCTTCAAATAGAAATCTTGTTTGATCAAAGGATCTTAAGGATTGTTTATGGTTAGCCTGTAAGCTGTGAGATTAAGTTATTAATCTGGCTGTAATCTCCAGTTGCACACTTTAACATATGGAAGTATAAAATCATGTAGGCCACCTCATAATAATTGGCTATTGTCCAGTCTTACTTTAGGGCGGTAACTTAGTTTAATGCTTAAGTTAAGTATAACTTATTAATCACAGCCTCCGAACACTTTTATATTCCAGTCACTTTTATATGAGGCGACCATCTCAGTCCTCGGCAGTAGCAACGCATCTGTGATAGACGTCATGTAGAACCCCTGTTCTATATAAAGTTGCTTACATATGTCCATGGGCGGCAGTAACCACTTACCATCAGGTGGGCTGCTTGCTCGTTTGCTACTCCATATTTATAAAATAAAATTATAAAATATTATAATTCATACATTTTAATGTTATGGGTGTTCACGTATGCGGTTATTGAATTTATTAAATTTTGCCGAAATGTAATGATTTTATCACGATCCATGTAACTGGATCGAAAGAAAAAAGGAAATCGAAGGAATTCCGAGCTTAAATTATAATAACTTTTGATTAAGTAGAGCAGGATTTTAACCAAATATAGACTATAATGATGACCTTATGATACGGATTTTAAATTAATTTCAGTAGTTTTGGTTTGATGCCAAATTAACCCCCCCACCCCTCAAGGCAAGGGGCCCCTTGCCTCTTGTTCTTAGTAAACTGAGCAATATTTTTTGCAATTATTGATATAAGGACACCGCAAAAATTTATATTGATTATATTATATGTAAACATGTGCGACATGCCAATCAAGTGTGTTTTGTAACGAAGTATGTGCTTCCTGCGCATAGTTTCTACGACGGCACGTAGGAAAGTAATAAGAGCAATACACCTGATATACTATTGTTTAGCGCTGTAAATCTTGCTAATTCATTCCTATTCACTGAAATCTACATAAATGTAGAACTTGATATTCGTTAACTACGACATACATCACTAGAATATACATAATTTATGTTGTAACTAGGTGGTCGTGATTCGGCGACTAACCACCAAACCGCAGCAGCCACTGACACGGTGACCTGCCCACGGCGTGACGTACCCTTTGTTACCGTGACAGCTTCGCAGCACATTACTGGTTGCTACATATTTCACGATAAAAGTGCAAGTCAAAGGCATTATATAACGCCTTCTACACTCATAGCCATACCTACACTGGAATTTTCTCCCATGTAACGTAACGAGTGCGATGGACGCTCAGATATGTGTCTGGCCGAGGATCGAACCCAGAACCCCCTGCAGTAAGAACAATACAATGACCACTTCTTCATGCGGATCATCATTGTCACTATATTATCTACAGTATAGAAATCCGAAAATTAGGTTATCAATCACAATTTCCCTTCTTACAACTAAAGAATTAATTAAAAGCACCCGAGATTAATACTAAACTTGACCTCAGAGGAAATGTTATCGGCTTCTATCCTATTGTTGTCGTTATAATAAAACTAACAGGTTATGTATTTGTGTATCACGTTACGCCATCAACATTGTCTAATGAATTAATCTCTTAAAACTACGCGATACATCTAAATATCGTAGTAACACGTATTATTAAATCAACGCCACGAGAAAATGCAAATACTAATTACCCACATTACGGATGCGTATAAAAACTGCACACGGTAAATTGCTTGGCGAAGTTTTTCCCACACGGGTTGAATCTCTTTACAGAGTCAATACATCATGAGGGGATGATGTATGTCCACAATCAATTACTTTGTGAGGCGAAAGTGGATAAAAAGAAATCAATTCAAAGAACTCGATTTATAACTTTATAGAGCGAAATCTGTATTTAACTTGCTCAAGCAATGCAATCTTATTCTTATGTTTTTTTTTTTATTTCAACCATTTTCATTTTATTAAATACCGGCATGAGCAAGCGCATAACTAACAATGTATCAACTGTAAGTTAAAGATATGTTGTTATTATTATTATATAAATCTACAATTGAAAATGTGATGCTTTGACTACACTGTGGTTACCGGTTACCTTTTAATTTATATCATTTTAACTTCATTCATTAAAATATATATAAAAAAAAAATGTTAGTTTTTATCTGGCTCTCCAAATAAGTGTTTTGTTGCATGTATTTTAGGACTTTGAATACTTGATATCTACAAATGTGATAAGCCAGCTCGAGTCATATGAGTCATGTGCTCACGCACGACAAAACCTATGCCTACGATATGTACCGTTCACCTACGGGTACAGTTGCTAACTGCATACTCGAAGCTGCCATACATGTAACTCTGCCTGTATACTTGTATCCGTTCAAAGGGTTCCGCCACCAGCAATGTGATATGATATGAAACACAACCATTAGGTGAAAACGAAATGGTTAGTTCTCGGATTTCGCATAAGATATCATTAAAATGGGGGCGTTTGTATGGATTTACAGCGCGGATTTAGTTACAAAGCAAGCCGTTGACCATTTACAAGGGTTTTAAATTATAAATTAATTTTATCTTTTTCAACTAACTACTTAAAAAGCTGTATATAAATAATCTCTTATTATGTCGCCATATAATATTCTAAAAAGAAATCCTCCAAATTTATACGACTACAATACAATCAAAACAATGAGGGGATCTACGGAGTGGATAACTGGAATGTTCCAAGTAAAATTAGACGTAATAACGCCGGCCGGGCCGAATTAGCATAAATTCTATTTGCGAAGCAAACTGCCCGCCTATACAATTACTTCAAATAGTTAATTCGTGTCTAATTAGAAGCGTGTATAAAGCATAATAACGTATTCACGTGTTGCGTGCAAGGGTCACGAAATTATTGGTGAATTACTCGTACGCTTAAAACTTCGAATTATGTTGCAGCGATAATACTTACATGCTATACATGTGGTTATCCATAGTATGTCTGTCGGCTTGTTCATCATACGTTTGATTGTGTCAGAAGCAGAGAAAAACTTTACATGTTTGTACAAAACAATGGTTTCGAGGGTATGTTAGTATGTGCATTTCTGTGGCACGCCTTACAGCCTAAACGCCTTGACGGTTTTTATCACATTAACTTTCATTGGAATCACAAATGTAGTAGTAGAATGGCATAGACGATATCATTTAAAAAAATTGCGTGCCCGAGTAACAAACAAAGTAAATAAGTATATTTCTCTATCGTACCTAAAATAGACTACATAGTAAATAGACTACAAAATATGTTGTTATATATTTATGTGTCTATTTGACGCTACCTATCCAAAAACATTTATTTAAATTAATGAGATTCTATGAAAGCATAAATCCCAAGAGGCTTAAACATAATTAACCGAAAAGGGAAATCAAATCCTACGATAATGAAGTTGGGTTTTTTGTTGATATAATAAGTTGTTTAATTTCTTAATAACGGTATGTCGGTGTCTAAAATATTGCGGTATTTTATATTATGAAAAAAATAGACTATCTTACGCATTACTTTACAAGGTCAGACGAGCTGCTATCAGACCAACGTAATAAATAGCTGGGCTTTGTTATAATGTCAGAGATAACGTTTCGATCCCCAGCAGGTACTGGACTGATTTCATTAATCTTTCACTTTTAATTAGCTACATTTGTCTAAACAGGGTGGATTATTTGATGTTTTGGGGATTTGTTACATTACATTTATCCAAAGTAAAATATATGTTTAGGCTACCATTACATCTAGATACAAATAAAGGTCTTATAAATGTAAACTCTAAGTATAGTAACTTACAAACAAATATTCGGGGAAGAAGCCATATATATATAAGCCATATATATATAACTTTCATTTCTTGGCCTATTTTAGGTTAGTTGCAGGTGGTGTGTGACACATTTGCCACTTGCGTCACATAAAAATGAAATAAAAATCGCTCGCAGCTAAACCGACATTGCAGGTGGATAAAACAGGTGTCAAAGCTGATCGGAAAAATTCCTATTTCATATTCATTATGTAGGAGTTCTAGTAGAGCTAGAATTTAATACGTATTGGGAATCGCCAGTGAAAAGACTAGTGTCGCTGTAATAATGGAGCGGGCAATGCGCGGACAATGAGAAAGAAAAATTTCACTTTTCACGAGAGAACGCGTCCGCGTCTTACTTAATCATGTTAATTGGTAATTAATGCGCTAATTGCGTGCGCGCCGGCCGTTCAGTTATGACATACTAGGCGCTGTCGCCGGCTTCACTGCCGCCTGCTTTTTTGTTGTCTCGTGTGTCTCGTCAGGTGGCATGTATATGTATATGTGTTGGCACATAACGTATGTAATAGACTTTAATACGTTTGGTAACGTGTCAATTACTGGCTTCTTCAGTTCATACAGTTCATTTTTACGATTAATCTAAATCAATGCTAATTAAGGCATAATACAGCAATTCGAATTACAAGTCACAGCAAAATAATCGATTAATATATTTTAAGTAAGTATTACAAACATCTTTATAACTGCTTTATAATTCAACGTTCCCTAAATGATACAATTTGTAAATAGGAAGAGATAACGAAATGGACATTTCCCATTTCCTCGTCCTTGTTTCAGTAGACACTGTTCTGAAATGGGGTCTTTGTTCGGGAGAACAAGAAAAACGTTTGTTGTCGAGTAAAAAGTAAGGCGACGGGTTTTATAAAGAAAATGGAGCAACGGGTCGGAGACGGTATCAGTAGAATCTTTTAGTCGATAGTGGCTTGTTAATTCTACTGGGTATATAGGTAGGTATTGTAGAATAGAAAACGTTGTTATTAGAAGTAGATTACCACTGGGATAAAATAAACGATTGCTTTAATGAGCACTATTAAAGAAAGGCTTCTACTAATCTCTGGTAAGTCATATATAAAGGCTAAAATTATTAATTGATTATTACAAAATTATCAAATGATGAAATTGTTAAGCTTCAAGCAAAGAGATCAGTACATCTTAATATTTTGAGCTACTCACTATTATACTTTGAAACTATTGCGCTAAAACGTGAACAAAACAAGCATTTCGCATTTCCTCGTCCTTTTAAAATCGCCTCGCGCTAAAAACGTGCCCTTTGTTCGGAATTGAAAAGGGAGCGAAAAGAAATGCGTTTGTTGGTACGTAGAAAGCAGGGAGACGGTTTTAATGGGAAACCGGAGCGGGTCAAAGGTAGAAATCAAACGTTTCATTCCGCCGGTCGCCCGCGTGTAACCGCGCCGGCGAACTTGATCGGGGTCACGTTTCAGCTCAGCTTCTAGTGTTAATAACATGTCACTTGTGCTTTGAATAGGCAAGACGTGGAAGTTCATCATTTAATGGGATATGTTCATTGAGACCAATCGATGTTCCTGCAGCTCATAGATATTGATGCGAATTTTCTCTAAGATAAAAAAACGGATCATCAAAGTAGAGCAGCAACATATGTGTAGCTAACCTCTATGCGACCCTAATATTATCGAGGGCTAAAAAGATGCGGCCATGATCGCCCATCCAAAAAACTTCTGCAGGCCTCCTAGTTTACAGTTATACGACTTAGAAGAAATAAAATAGGTAACAATTTAAAATAATACCATTCAATCAAATGTAACAAAGCTATACTTAGTTATATGCTATAGAAATATATATACTCTTCTCCAAAGGTGTGTTGGAAGTTTTCACAGTTCATTCCATGTCACTTTGGGTGATGACGGTAACAAGCGTTGAATTACGAGCGGGGTATATATATCACTCACACCTTGACAATAGAGGAATCACCCTTTGTGATGTCGTACCGAGCTCTATACAAATAATGATGTCGACACCTCGTCACTACATAAATCATTTCCCTACGTTACAATTGAACCCTTCGCCCTCTTTGCGAAATAACATCTGTAGCTCTGAAATAGTACGGTAAATAAAACTTGTGAGCTCAGGTTACCGATATGTCTAAAATTAAAAAAATAAAGTCTGTTTTTTTTTAACATGGAAATAGCAAACGAACGTGCTGTCCACCATTTTTTTACAAATATGAAGAAGCAAACGAGCAAGTAGCCCACCCGATGGTAAGTGGTTACTGCCGCCCATGGACATTTTTAAGCAACTTCATATAGAACAGGGGTTCTATATGAAGTATATCACAGATGCGTTGCTACTCCCGAGGACTGAGATGG
>DWNE01007264.1:0-12375 GCA_018249875.1 Cecropterus toxeus | reverse complement strand
ACTGTATCCTTACGAACCAAACTTTGCATTATTTGTGATTTACATAAGCTTACCACTGGATTCCACGTTTGCGCTAATTAAAACCATCTTCCTTGTTAAAGTTCTAAATATTTTTGATGTCTATTGCTTCTCTTACTAAACGTGGGAAGTACTTAATTCAAAAAAACCGCATATCGTGAGTACACGTAACATATTAAAATGTATTAATTATATATATTCAATAAAGTTCTTAATGCTGGTATATTCCAAGGTCAGAGGTACTGCAAGGTATAACGTATTAAGTTAGACCGGGAGTTACTACCGCCACACCAATTTCTAGTGTAAAGCAGTTGTTGCGTTGCAGGAAGGGCGTGGTTGCCGGCTCACTTGTATTTGGGGCGATCATCTTAGTCCTTGGGAGTAGCAATGAATCTATGATTGACCTCAGATAGAACCCTGTTCTGTATGAATTTGCTTACAGATGTTTATTGGCGGCAATACTCGTTCCACTTTGTAAAGTTCTTATGTTAATATAAGTACCTTCCTTCCATACTCTTAGCTTCTATAAGCGCAGCACGTAAGTCATCTTCTGTGACGTCATCGCTCCTTTTGTCAAACTTTTTACTTGTGTAGAGATCAAAATGTGACCTGAACAAAGTTTGGGATTGTCTATATGTTTCAAAAGGACCAAAGGTTAAGAACCTTTTAGCGTTTTCCTGAAATATATTTACACATCTTATAAATAAAATTGAAGCATCTTCAAGTAAAAGAAAAAAACTCAAAAATAATTAGCAATACATTTTTTCATGAGTACAGTTCAGGGGATTTCTGGGTCTAGAAGAAGTAGAGAGACCTTGAGTTCGCACCAAGCCCCGAACGTTTCCCAAAGTTCCCACAACTTTCACTATAAACTTATATTATCGAATTCTCATGAAGTATTCATCTCATTTAATAAATTAGGTGAGTATAAAATTAAACTTTTTTGAATTCAAAGATAATTATATCACTGACATCGTGAAGTGGCTGCTACTTAACAGTAATGACCAAAAAAACTTATATGAATATTCTGCAAATCAAGTTTTTAAGTATTATAAGCTATTATTAAGCAAAATTACATACATAAAACAAGTAAAATCATTAAAACAAAGAATCCGACTGCTTTAAACGAAATTTTTGTTCATAATAATACATAGATTTAATTTAGCGCCTATATGAGTTTTTGTGAAAATAGTCAAGTAAATGTATTACAATGTATATTTTTAGATTGGTCTATTTACTAGCTTTCATTTGATACTCACATTGTCCAAATAGAAAAAAATAATCGCCCCTCCCTCCCTTTTTCCTTTATTTTCAGGCGCCATTTTTAACCGACTTCCAAAAAGGAGGAGGTTCTCAATACGTCTGTATTTTTAAAAATCATATAGCCTATGTCACTATGCAAACTGAGACGATTGTATTGATATGTCATACCGCACAAGCTGTCAAGCCGTTTGGGCTGTAGCTCATGCCAAAGAAATGGACATACATACAAACATACATACACACATAAGCTCGAATAACATTACCGTCCTTCTGACACAGTCGGCTTATTAGAAATACATTACATTATTACCTTATCTTTAGTACAACTGCTGTATACACTCAATGTATCAGCAACCACATCCACCATGCCAGAGGTGATGGAGTCTACATCCCTCGCCAACTGGAGACACTCCTGCGCCGCAACTGCCTCATCCTCCTCGCACTGATGCTGCGCAGCTGTCAGCTTTATTATTTCAACGTCCAACTCTTGTTTTGATATCCTGGAAAATTTATGAAGTAGGTATTTACGGATTAGAGGGTAAAATAAGTAATCTTGATTTCTTGCTTATTTTGGTTATTTGAAAATTTAAATCCATGACATATTTGTATTTTTTTACATGCTTGTGATATATTAAGTGGTGTACAACAAATAAGTAAATAATTATAAATTTATAAAGCAAAAGAAATAAATTATTTAATTGAAGTTTAGTAAACTCATTTCATATCCGCCGAATAATTTCATATCAGTTTAGAATTGCTTCACTCCCTCTGTCTATAGAACTTGTGGATACCTGAGGAAGGCAATCAAGATCAATATATAACAAACTCTTGCAATCAACTATTCCCTCACTTTACCCTAGATCTGTGCAATTAAACCTACCCTATTATATAGCAATTCAAATTACATAACTTACTCACCAACATATATTTTGTACATATGATAAACATTTAAAATCCCTTCCAGTGCATAACTTCTTTTGAAAAATTTGCAGGAATACTTAACTACACAATTCAAAATTCATCAATTTTAAGTTAATGATACAGTTTTATTCAAATAATCCTAGAAATAAAAATATGGTGCTCTAACTGCACTGTGGCACCTTTATATATACTTATTTTAACTTGGTTTTTGAAAGTTAAAAAAAATAAAAACAGAATTCATTGTTTAATTTTAACCTAGGTCTCCTGTAAAATTTGCATTTTGACTTGAGTGATTTTCATTCAACCAGCAATTTAACATTAAAACATAAGCATTGGTCAAGTTGCTGTTCTTAGTATTCAAAGTATGCAAAATGTGCTTCACGACACAGATATTATAAATTTTAGATATGGATATAGAAATAATATTACACGGGTTACAGATATGGAATTATTTTGAATTATCTGTTAGTTTTCAATAGTTTCGGTTGTGGATATTAAAAGATTGTTTAAAACAATTTTTATACATAAATACAATCAGATAAAACTTTGGTTTTGTTTCTTTGTTAGTCCTATCAGATATTATTGCAGCTACATAATCAATTGTAAGTGTTATTTACTGAAACTAAAAAATCATGTCTCAAAACATATCCAAAAGTTACCTAAACTATATATTTGCCAGGTATAGGTAATAGGGAAGTACCACATACTTCCCCGGTCGAACTAGTCATCTTCATATAGAACTCCTGTTCTGTGTGGGCTTGCTTACTAATGTCCATGGGCGGCAGAAACCACTTACCATCAGGTGGGCTGCTTGCTCATTTGCTCCCTCAAATTAATAAAATAAAAAACATATATATTACATTCAGTAATGGTTATGGAGCTCCATAACATCATGCTCCATGATTCACAAATGTACAAATCACTTACTCATTTTGCCGCAGCAAGTCATTATATACTCGTTCATGTTTCTCCAACACCGCCAGCCTTTCTTTCAGCATCATCATGTCCAGTTTCATATCTTCTATGCCTTCCTGATCTCCTGGTATGCAAATACCATTATAATCTTGTTGGGTTGAGTATAATGTAGCTTCTAGGTCCTCAGAGGAGAGGAGAGTCCCCCTCTTCTCTATTTCTGTGTATCTGAAACATTTATTTAGTGACAATAATTGCTAACACTTTTAGAGTTTTTGTTTCTGGCAAGCCTAATTTGACCTGGCTGAAAATGATTGATATATAAAAAAATAAACGTTTTTCTAGAAATTACAAATATGCAGGTTTCCAAAATAGTTAAAATCGACGAAGAAAAGGATTATTCTAAATTTTCTCATTTATCATTTTCGAATTAATCGATTTCTGGTCCTCCTATTTTTGAAATATATGAGACAATCAGGTTGTTTTCGTGATTTTGCGTATCTAATCGATTACCTTCATATTAATTACGTTGCACATATAGTTTTCATAGGTGGTGGACACTAAGATTGTAAAATTATCGGAAATGGCATAATTAACGAATTTTTTCGATATCCTTTATTAGGATTTTATTCTTATTATGTCTCACTATTAGCATAGCTATCTTTCTAGCACAAAAGGCAGGCCTGGAGCATGCCCTTCCATGCTGCTTCATTTGAGACTATTTAATAACTTCACACTTTAAAGTTATTTCCAAAGTTTTTTAAGTGTTAAAGTCTAATTTTAAATATATCAGCGAAGCTGTTAGAAGTTTGAATAATATAATAAAAACCTGCATTCCTCACGAGCACTCAAAGCATTATTCTGGTCAAAATTGTTATAAAACCATCTTAAAACATCACCAAATTCCTGGTCACTTAACATCCATTCAAATGACTTGTTATAAGTCTCCACTCCCAAATTATGTAGAAATAAGATGAACTCTTCATCACCAATGCTGGATAAACTATTCATCTTTTAATAAAAGCAATATACGCAAACGTAAATTTCACAACAAAGTATTTGTAAACAACTCCGTTTACGAATTTGAATTTTCAAATCGAACTTTACTGACGTATATTTAATGTTGCCAGTATGCCCTTAGAAGATTCTACTAAGCGAAACATTTTCACCATATTTTTGTAGTTTTTACTTCGATGAATGTTGATTATTCTTATTACTATTACACTTTGTATTTTTTGTCAAATTAAAAATATTTTTAGTAAACTGCAATCCATTTTTTTATGCAGGCAGTACTGCAAATTCAACACTGATATCACTTTGAGATTCAACACTTTATACTAGATGTCGCTACATACTTAAATTCTAAGTTTTTATTTAAAGAAAACTTACTTTAATTATCTTTTTATTTATCTAAATACTTATTTTTAATAGTGGCTAATTAAGAAAGAGAAAATCTATTTTAATAAAATACGTTTTTTTTTAATTTTACGGGTACGACATAATACTATTTAATGAAGGTATGCTTCGATAAATCAAAGTATAAATTTTTATACAGACCTTTTCCTCCAGCACTTGGTTACATACAATAGAAGCAAATAAATGACATTATGATAATTAGCTATTCAAGATTTTGCTTACCTGCGATTTTATGATTGAAGCTACGCAAGTAATTTTTAGCATGCACGGATAATACCCTTTAGTGGAATTTTTTAGCATGATATCCAACTTTTTTGACCGATCGAATGTAACTTGATGTTTTATCCAGTGTAGGTAGTAGGTACCTATTTGTTTTAGACCTTCGATTGTTTACTATTTTTTTATTATTATTTTACCAATGTGCGTCATTCGTAAAAAAAAAGAAAAATACAACATTGTTCGTATGTTGACAAGTCATATGTTTAAATTTTAAATTGAAGAAACAATGACAAGAAAATGTTATTGAATAATTTATAAGCAATTTCGATGGATAAGATTGCTATAGATCTCACGCGATTGTCGTCAGAAGGTAATAAAATCACAGTAAATCATTCGATTCAAGTGACACGAGGAATGAAGGAAGAGTAGGAAATTGGGCGATTAGCCAATTCAGGAACCCCTCTGTTTTGGCATATCCTCGCACTTGAACGTTTTGTAAGTTCAAGGTCGTGATCTTGTCGAGACTAGTAAGATTACCCAGGTTCAGTGAGGAACATTCAAATGTTTTGAATGCTTCGTCACCACTCAGTTTAACAAATCCTACCGAACATATTCATTAGCTCATTAAGAAAAATACACCAGTACTTGACATATAGTATTGGTACATTTAACTGTTACCTACATTAAATAAATAACTTGACTATAGAGGTAATTTCACTAAAATAAAGTATCCGAAAGTACGTATATCAATATATTTATTCATTCTGAATTTTAGCAGGTTTTTAGTTAGGACGTATTGTATATTCAATATTAATATATGATAAAAAATACATTGGTTTATATTTAATAAAAGCGATGAAATAGAAATAAACTGGAATATGTGTTCGAAGGATCAAATTATGCGACGTACTACATAACAACAAAGAAACAAAAGAGCATTGTAGGCGGCTTGAATGGCTGTTGAGATTTGCTTCCGTCGTCAGCTATCGGATACTCCTCGAGCTTTCTATTGGTCTTGTTCCCACTGATGATTACGATCCGATCTATAACTCAGCAACTTTTAAATCTGGAATTGTGGTTTTATTCTCTTCATGTTATAAGCTACTTAATACATGGAGTATTTATGATGTATTTAATTGAAATTTAACTATTCTCTAGTTTGATGTCGCCCTAACTTATTGCCTTTTACTAACAACTATGCCGTACAAAAAAGATAAGCATATCAATAAATTATTTTGCTCAATCAGAATAATAATGTTAAGGTCAAAATCAAATGACATTATAATTTATTAGTTGGTATTAATTTTCTTGGATAGTGAAGAGGTAAACCAATTTATACTAGATATTATAACATATACGTACATTTTTACTAAACATCAATTAATATTTCATTCCAATTAATAATAAGTCATCGAGCAATCACTACTTGACAATTGTGAACTGGAAACGAACTCAATACACCATTGAGTAGGAAGTAGGCGAAGTTGAGTATCCTTCACAACCGTTCACAACGCAAAACGCACGTCGTCCCCGCTAGAAAAACAATAGTCAGCCAGACCGTGCCTCTTCCTACTAAACAATCACGACCTAATAACTCCTAAAGCCCTATTACCAAGTATTAAAGATCAAAGTAGAATAGAGATTACTCTTAAATCATAATGTTACCGGGTCAATAGTCCTTAAGTCAATGGATCTTCAATCGTTGAATTATGAAAGTCTGGTACTCGAACACACTTTCTAAGTGATACTACTTATATATAATGATATATATAATGACTTTGTAAATAATTTAACTGTTATTAAATAATTCAATAATATAGGTTCTTTATACTATATTTTAGGGGCTAATAATCTTAAGAATTTTCTTGCTAAACAATATTAGATTCTGGGATTTATATCTCAACATAATTAATTCTTAACAATTGTCTCTCTATTGGATTAAAAAGCGTTTGTTTGAGTCCAAACTGTCCAAGTTTGAGTTGAAATAGAAAAACATCATACATGTAATTGTATAATGACACAAATAGTGTACTTATTCTCTTCATTTAAAATTACTTTGCATTTTGCTCCTCAACTTGTGACAAATCAAAACGAGAATATTTTCATTTTTTTCTTGATATTAATATTAAATAGATGATTGAATAGTTACACATATATTTAAATTACCACAAGATTTTTTTCTTATATGGGACTATTTAAATTATATTTAAATTTAAATTTGTTTTAGTGTAGTACAAAATGTATATATTATACTTGAAGACTTTTAAATATACACATTATACGTATACAAAATCATTATGTATAAAAGAACGAGCGTTCTCTAGAGAAAGATTATTTATGTTAAGCTGTGAATTCAAACTATTCTTGACCGTGTTAAAGTTAACTGTGGGATCTATTTATGTGATAATATAAACCCACCGCAGTCACCGCGGTATGCCAGGGTGTCAGTTTGTTTGTGTAGGACGGCCCACGCCTAGTTCAAGTGCAAGTGGATAGGAGTGGCTTGGAATCGACATAATTTATTATACTAAACCTTTTATATTGTTGATTACTTACATAAACGACTACTTACTGTAACTACTAGTAGATTACCTCAATTACCTACTCTACAAGAGTTTACCTTTTGTATATATAAATTATTGCCATTGCAGTACGTTATAGGTACAAATAACATTCATATAAAGAACAGTAGGCACAAAGTTAACGAATAATTTCCAAACAAAATATAGCTATATGATAAGTCGTGTCAATAAACTAACAAAAAAAAACAAAGCGGTCTACTGATAAGCAATTAATCGGTCGTTGCACGAACAGTAGTTTAGGATTAATGTAATCCGACATAAGCTACTTAAAGCTAATTTCAACATACTTTCGCTTAATGCTTAACGCTTCTGTTAGCAAATAAATTCCCTTTTACTCATAATCGCATTACTGCTACTTAAGTTTGTGAAGTACAGTGCCCTCTAAACTCGTACTTACTGTCACATCTGTCATCGTAAGATGACAAGCAGTAATAGAAGTTATATCTGAAAACTCTAACGGTTATATAACGGACCATCGTCTTCTAAACGTCATATAATATTACAAACATTTCTAATGACGACTTATCATAAAAATAAATATGAGGTCAAAAGTAAGTACATACTTAATTATCAATAATAAATTTAATATTCTATAATTACAGTGCCTAGTTGAACACGATCTAGTATAACTTGCTAATATAATGTAATAAAAAGTACATATATATATATATATATAATTAATTTATGCAGTTATTAAAGACAAAAAATGTTTTGTAAATTACCATTTGAAGTACTGATTTCAAATGTCAAATGATAAAAAGGTAGTGATATAAAGGTGGAAAAGAAATCTAATAAACATCGTAATTGAAATCAGAATCTCTCCATTTATTTTTGTTCAACGCCTCACATTGTTTACGAAATACGATGACAGGATTATCTTGCTGACGTCCGAATGCTCAACAAAAGGATCCAAACACAAACGCCTTCACAAGACCTTCCAAACTAGACATCCTTTGTAGATAAACAGTCCTGCATTAAAAAACGTGATGTGACGTGTTTATATATACATTTAATTTAAAAGCTTTTGAATGTTCCGTTAAATCTATTCTGGTATGTGTTCTGTCAACGCAGTAGAGATGAGAATATTATAACAAGATTGTAATATAAAATATTAAAATGCAAAATTAAAAGCTAACAATATTTATAATGGAAGCTATAATTTATTAAGACAACGATTAATTAATACCCTTACTTAAAATAGTTCCGTAGTGCCACAAATCACTCTACAAGATTGCTACCATTTTTAAAGCTGTCGTCACCATGTTAGTTTTTTGACACTTTACCATAGTCTATTTTTGTGAAGGATATTTTTATGCGCAAACGAGAGGATAAAAAAACTTTAAAATTTACGTCGAAATTCTACCATTTAGTAACTTTTTAAAAATAGAATCTGGAATTACAACACCATATACTTTTTGTCATAAATTGTAATACAATTTGGCGGGAATTAATTTGAAATTTAATTGATTTGTGAAATTTATTAAAGTAATCAAAATTTTACTAAAACGCTGTTGTGTATGTATGTGTATTTCTAGCGTGAAGCAGTTCTTGCGTTTTGGTAGATTGCCGGCTCACTTATCCGTCATTGTTAGTGTTATCAAACAGACGAAGAGATGGTTCACTATATTTATTAGAACACGGGGCATTGATCTGGTACAGTTTTATGTAACGGTATTTTACGCTAAACAGTGTGTCATGTTTTGGCAATAAAAAAACCTTTTGTGTTGTCAATCACGTTTATCTTATTGGAATTTGAGAACTATCTAGGTATTAATTCTTTGCTTGCTAGAATAGAAAGGCATGTCTTATTAATGTTAGAGCGCCTTGCTGTCCATGGACTATGCCTACTTATTTACAAACAAATAATTTTCGATCAAATATGTACAATAACAAAGAAATCTTACAAGAGGTTGATACAGTTATTCTCCTTAAAGTTAGAACGTACGCACGAAAATGATATCAGTATAAAGACTATATGGCTAACTCTTAAAATTATTGATCCCTTATTTAGGCTTACGACCCTCCACAACATACAACTATAACATACCTTCTTCATCGGTAAGTCACCTTTTCATGGTAAAGGTTTCCTGTGTTAATGCAGGTGTACATTTTAAATTACACATTTCGATGATGTGTATAGTTTTTTATTTCTCAGAATACTTTTTATTTTACTTTTCACTCAGCTAAACACACAAGTAGGTATCTACACAATTTGTGGATATATTGTTTTACTCGATTCATCGATGAAGATTTTTTTTATTGTAACCTTATGAATGTCTTTGACAAGAAACAAAATATTTTTATACTAGCTTTCTCCCGCGGCTATTTTACTGGTCTTACGCGAAAGTTTCGCATTTATTATAGTAAGAATAGTAAAATAATCACACTACGTTTTAGCAAGTGACTGTTAAACTTTCGTA
The DNA here is from genome assembly GCA_018249875.1 of Cecropterus toxeus. NCBI lineage: Eukaryota > Metazoa > Arthropoda > Insecta > Lepidoptera > Hesperiidae > Cecropterus > Cecropterus toxeus. Next base: position 2,624 of record DWNE01007264.1, on the reverse strand, counting down.
CAGTTACCTATGCAGCTTTCTTTGCAGACCTTCTGATCTGAAGTTGATATAATCAGCATGTTGACATGTATCTAGTATCTCTTATTGACGTAATGTTAGTTCGGGTAACATCGGAGCTGGGTTAAAACTGTACGTTTGAATATGTAAACTAAATTGACCACATATCCTAAAATTTGCTATTTGATATACCTTATATACACCATACCACTTACACCATACCTACCGCACCATGAAAAATGTGTATCTGCTTGATAAAACGATCTTTATAAAGATGGACTAATTCGGCCACAAATTTAGTCGATAGATTTTGACGACGTGGCAGAGCGCTCACCATGCCGGTTTGACATGTGGATTTCCGGGTTCAATCCTCGGCTAGACATCTGAAGGATGAATTTAAATTTTGTTCTGGGTGTTTGTATATTCGTCACTGTGTGACAACGGTACACACGACACAGAAGAAAATCCTAGTATTATGCGTTAAGAAAGTGGTCATTGATTAGTGTGCAGTAAAATTGTACCTACAATGATTTCAACAACTGCAGCAACTTACTGTAATGTGGCATAAGTGAAAGGCCCGGATTATGTAGCAAATATTTAATTCCTTTGTTATTAAATGAGATAAGTTTACATACATATGTGTAATTTCACAATTTTCTAAGCTTTATGCTTCCACGATAGAGAAGATTTAAACTAAAGGACGGCTTCGTACAAGACTTATACTAGAAGATAATATTTTATACTAGCTGTGCCACACGGTTTCACCCGCTATTACATAAGAAGGAACAAAAAAACATATATGTGTTATAACCTAGTCTCCCTCAATAAATGCACTATTCAACACAAAAATATTTTTTCAAATAAACCAGTAGTTCCTGAGATTAGCGCGTTCAACGAAACAAACTCTACTGCTTTATAAGATTAGTATAGATGTAGTAAGAGGAACGATTTAGTAATAACTCAGGTATATTATCTGTGTTTAAGTAAAATATATTATCACAATAAACTCCGTTTAAGGTAAACGTCCCAAAATAAAATGACTGACGTGCAAATCATTGTATACTCTGCAAAGCCCAAGTAAGTTACCAGTTAGTAACAATTATATCCCTATGTAAACGGAAAATCCACCAAATGTATTTTATTTCATGCTTACGTGTTCGAAGGCATTTACATATCGGAAATTAATAAAAGCCACAGTTACTCGCATGTCTAACAGTCATTAAACAAAGTCTAGGTACAGACTTTAGTCATAGGATTTCCCTGTACCTACACACGATATCGAACGTAAAAGGGGGTGTAATACCTAAGTAATTGCCTTTAAGTTTTTCAGGTTCATGACCCTTTCAAGACGGCATTTTTTACTTATAATTGTTTTACCGCTAATATATTTTATATAAAAGATGAGGCAAGGCGCTTATATAATGCGAAACATTCGAAAGATTGTAGTTTTCAGTGATAGCAACGATCCTGGACATCTAGGAGTGGCACCGATCTCTCGTAGGAATCTATTTCAACTTTGGATTTATCATAGTTATCAAAAATAAATAGATAATGAGGAAGTACCGCCGCCACACCTATTTCGAGCGTGAAGCAGTTTTTGCGTGAGGTGGAAGGCTGTGTTTGCCGGCTCACTTTTATATGAGGCGACCATCTCAGACCTCGGTAGTAGCAACGCATCTGTGGTCTACTTCAGATAGAACCCCTGTTCTATTTGAAGTTGCTTACATATGTTCATGGGCGACAGTAACTACTACCATCAGGTGGGCTGATTGCTCGTTTGCTACTTCACATTTACAAAAAAGAAACAAAGGATTTTAGAGCTAAAACATTTTACATTATCCTCGTAATTATGCAGCCCTAGTTATACAAGTATTAATTATGAAAAAGCGAGGAAACAATTCACAACATAAATATATGTACCTACTCTTGACATATCGGTGGGTACCTATTACGCATGAGGATGGGAGTATCCAATAAATCATAATACAGCTGATTGTCTACGGACGTAAGGACAACAATATATCTCTCCTGTTATTGTTATTGTATCCTCTTATGTATGTACTGGAAACAAAAGCTAGTAACTGTTAAGTGTCTGCTTCCGTACTATAAGTAACTAGTACTTAAGATGAATAAGTACTGGAGGGGAAGGGACTCCATTATACTCCCTATTAGTGTCCGACCGAAGTTTGGGCTTTGGCCACCTTCGGCCAAAAAAACCTTCAACGGGCCAAAGTTTTGGCCGAAGCAAAAGTTTCTAGCAGGGGCCTATATTTAATGAATAACAATAGAACGAATACACAGAAAAATAGATACCGCGATGGAAATAGTGAAGCGCAAGGGTAAGAAAAAACTCCCAATGTGGATTTGCGTCATCAGTTGTACCTATTTAGATCTTTAAAAACAGTTTTAGCCAATTTAGAACATATTTCTTATGTTTTTTTTTTTTACATTAAAATGAAGTAGCAAACGAGCATGCAGTCCACCTGATGGTAAGTGGTTACTGCCGTCCGTAGACATCTCTAAGCAACTTCATATAGAACAAGGATTCTATCTGAAGTCGAACACAGATGCGTTACTACTCCCGAGGACTAATATGGTCGCCTCATATACATATAAGTGAGCCGGCA